>JAJOZX010016292.1:25000-56735 GCA_023014485.1 Bathynomus jamesi | reverse complement strand
GAAATTCGTTTGGTTCCTAGCACACTTTTTTTGATAGCCAAATATATCATTATCACCTTCCTTCTCTTTGTTATGAAACAGTAACAATAACACTTCATAGAATGTCACTTTTGTTATGAATGCAACACGTGAGAATGCACAACAAACACTGATGATGTGAAAGTGTGTTGTGGGGATGGTGGAAGACCACGTGTTGGGTGGAGGAGAGAGCTTGCCTGTGTTGCAGGAACCACCAATGTAGCGCACCACAGATTTAAAAAATCTTACCTTTGTTATAGTGAAATTTTCTTCAAAATATTGAAAGTAGTATTAAATAAAAACCTTTATTGTAATGACATGAGTGAGGGATGGCTGTATTGGTAAAAAATGTGTTCAAAAAGGAGGTTAACAAAATTTTAAAAATTAAAAATAATTTTTGTGGAACTCATCTCCAACTTATAACATTGTTTCTATGGGAAAATGAACATGCTATAACTTGTGTTTCTACAACGCACCATTTTCCTGGAATGCATCTCACGCATTATAGCAGGATGAGCTGTAATAGAAAGAAAAGTAAAATTATGAAAATATTTGTCTGATTTACAAAAACTTTTACACTTCTGAGCAATAACAATTTAGTATGATAAGGCTGGAAGCACAACCTGCATAGTGTGACATTACATTTTGTACAAAATGCTCTTGGTTTTCCATTGCATAGCTCATTCTGGCATCTTGCTGTTTGTCTCTTTTATCAAGGATGTGGTTGTTTCTATCATATCTGCTCTCTCTGTTGGCAGTTGAAGAAAGTGAGTGACCAACCACTTTTCTGTCAATGTTGGTCTTCAGGTAATTTGTTGCAACATTTCTAAATGTCAAAAGATCAAGGGTATTTCCTTCGGTTAGAGAGTTATGAAGTAGCCATGTCAACAACTCTTGTAATCAGAGGCCAATACCATTTTTTCCCTCTGATGGCAATATATTTTCCAGTTAGCCAATTGTGATGATCTACTCCACCCATGCATTTATTATAATTATTTAGAACATTTGGTTGAGGAACATGAGCCTTTGCTTTTGCTGTTTTATCTCATCTATTTACTCTGTTGATTGCTCAATAGAATCAAAGTTTGTTCCAACTGTTACGCATTTGTTATCATGACATTTTACAAACAGCACTTTTCACTGTGTATCAAAATAATAATAATCATGTGTTCCTCTTCGAGTTTTCATATCATTTGAAAATTGTAATGGACATTTGCTGAGTCTGTTTTCCCTAACTGTTCCAGTAGCATAGAAGCTCTTGATTTGTAAATGAATCAGTAAATCCCTGCTTGTAAAAAGATTATTAAAATATATTCCTGTTGCATGTGGGATAGCAACTCCATCAATCATATTCAATATGACTTTCATTCCCATATTTAGATCACTATCTAAGCTGTCAAGAGATTTGCCACAATACAAATCAAAATTATAACAAAAACCAGATGAGCCACAGAGTGCCCAAAATCTGTAGTCAAATCTAATTGGTTTCCCTCAATAAATTGTTTTAGAGAATTATGTACATAATATTGCAATCATTTCAACAGCCACATTTTCTTTGAAAATTCTGAATTGTTGGAAAGAGTTTTTGATTAACTTTACAACCTTTCAAAGGTTCTGTGCGATAATCTCTCATTTCACAAAAGTAAGGTCAAGCTTGTTGCCCCTCCTCTCGAGTTGGCTGGTGAAGTAGTAAGTTGGTTTCTTGTACTCTCTCACCTCACATAGCCAGGTATGCCCGGCTCATCAGGGGATTGTTCTGAGCCAGATGTCTAATTTTCTTTTGAAGATGTCCACTGCAACACCATTCATGTTCCTTAGGTCTTTGGGCAGCTGATTAAACAGTTTTGGTCCTCTTACAACAAAACTGTTTTCTTTCAGGGTTAAGGATATTCCTTGTCTCACCTTTAATTTGGGAACACAACACAGTCTTGCTTTTCTACTTCCACCATTGTTTGGGGAGTTACAGGGTTCAGAGTAAGATTAGGGACTAGTTTCTCCATTATCTTCAAAGTGTAAATAATAGTGTATCTCTCTCTCCTCCTTTCCAGTGAATATAGGTTTAGTTCACATAACCTTTCCCAGTAATTTAGTTCTTTTCACCCCCTTGCTCTTGGCTGTGAAGCTTCTCTGAATCCCTTCTAGTTGTCTAATGTCTCCTTTTTTATATGGGGATGTTAAGACTGAGCAGTATTCCAATTTGGGTATGATAAGGGTTTTCAGTAGAGGAATCATTATATTCCTATCCCTTCGTTTAAAGATTATCAGTATCTGCCCAGTTATTCTCTTTGCTCTGTTTACTGTTATCTTATTTTGTGTTTAAAATTTCATGTCATCATTCATTACAACCCCTAAATCTTTGCTCTAGAATTTCTCTGAATTTCCTGTCCATTTGAGGTATAATATTCCATGGATTTTAGGTCCTCTCTTTCCATGCCGTAACAGCTGAAATTTCTCAATGTTAAACTTCATATTGTTGTCTTCCATCCACTTGTAGATTGTTCATGTCAGTTTGTAGAGATCCTATATCTTCTGGGTTTCTTATTTTTCTACTAATCTTTATGTCATTGGCAAAGGATGTTACTGTGCTGTCTCTGGTAACATCCTCATCTATGTCAGTTAGCATGATTATGAAGAGTAGTGGAGCTAATACTGTTCCTTGTGGTACTGAGCTGAGGATTTCTGATGAAGATACTCCTTGTACTGTAATGACTTGCCACCGCTCACTAAGGAAATTATATATCCATTTCCCTACTTTTCCTGTTATTCCCATATATTTCAGTTTATGTATTGTGATTCCATGGTCACATTTGTTGATTGCTTTGGCAAAGTCTGTGTATATTACATCATAGTTTTCATTACTTTCCAGTGCATTAATAATCTTTGTTAGGTTTCACATTGTCATTATCAACATCATAAGCTTTTTTTTTGTAATTTTGTATATTAAACCTGAATATTTCATCCACCATTCTAATTTTTGCATTTTCTCAAAGATTATGCAATGCATTATGTACTATGTAAATTGGGTAATTTTAAAAATTGGAGATAGCTGTATTTTTTACAATTTAAGCTTTTGTAGCTTAGGTTTTTGGACTTTTTTTTTATTGTTAGTCAAGAGTAAAATATATAAATTAAAAAAATGAGGTCGAGAGTTGGCTTGCTTGTTTGACAGTTTTTAGTTAAGTTGAAGTACCAAGTTCTCTCTCTGGGAAATAAGTTTGTTATGGTATGGCAATGAATTTGTTAAGAGTCCACAGTTCATGGACTGTGGCACCATCTGATTAGAGTCTACAGCCTACTTATAAATAGGACTATTGATATCCAGTTTTGAAGCATTCTCTCTCTCTCTCTGTATCTGAGGACACATTCTATTTAGGTTTAAAGTTAACCTGCTGTAAATATTAGTACCATATGCATTATTTGGTTAGTAATATTTACTGGAGCTGACAGGCCAGTAGGAAGCAGTATTGTAATGTAAAAAAATTCAGTTTTTAAATTTGCCTATAACAATATTCCTGTGCAGCTTGTAAAGTCAGTCATTGTTATACCAGGTGTGTGTAAAGTAACACAAATGAAGAGAAATCTGATTTGAATTATATTAATGCAACTGAACATAAGCAAGTAATATTTACTACATGTACTTTTATAACCACTGTATATTTGATAGTAAAGTTTATAAGAGGTGTTGAAAGCAAGTTGAATCTAGTTTAAACCAGTTCAAATTAGATTTGTCTCGCTTGCATTACTTTATACACAACTTGTATTATTCAAGATGAAAAACTCTGATATGTACACTGTACAGTATATATAGTCACCCCTCACCATTCATGGGTATTTCATTCCACAGAGACCCTGCAAAGCGTGAAATCCACAAACTGCAATACAAAGGTTCAATGGGGAAAGGGGGTAGTTACCTGCCTGGGGACCTGCAAACACAGGGATAAATAGTGTTAGAAAACAGTTTTCTATTGATAGTGTATTAAAGAAAATGTACCACCAGAGGGTTTGCAAGGGGTAATGCAAGTACTGTAGTAAGAGCACCCTCAAATTAGAAACAGATGCTAATTGATCAGGGACAGCGCAGGACTTGCTCCCAGTTGTGGCTGTAAAGTTTTAGTTTTGCTCTGATATATTTGTCTAGGTATATAAATGTATGTAAATAATAATGCATGTAAAATAATATATAACAAGAAGTATAAATAGTAAAAACTTGTAAAAAACCAAATTTTGAAAACATCACTATAAAAATAATGTAATAATCCAGAGGAGCACAAGAAAGATGAGTTGATATAAACTAGCCAGTTGTACAAGGGACACACTACCAGGCATGTTGTTGCCAGCTGCAAATGCTAAAGTATTGTACTGCATATGTATCATACTGTGTACACAAAAAAGTGTCAAGTCATATTTTAGTAGGCCTATTTTGCACAATTTAAAAAATTTGCGCTGATTTATCTTTGAATCTTAGCTCATGCAGATCAAAAAAAGGGTAGTGAAATGTCCATCCTATCTCTGAATTCATGCATGAGGTCAGGGGATCACTTTAACTACTGAACAGTACTGGGAAAGAAATAATGAAAATAGTATTTTAGACCCAGACATTGTACATAATTTCAGTAATGACAGAAGGGGTGTGTGTGTGTGGGCCCTAAGGTGCCTAGAAGTCCATAAATGGTCAGCTGAGTGAGGTTAGTTGCCATTTTGCACCTCTGTGGTCACATGTGGGAAATTTCAGCCAGTTGCACTAATCCATGGGTATGTGAAATTTGCACCTGCGAACTGTGAAAAGGGTCACAAATGGTCAACTGCTGATAAATGAAATCTGTGAAGCACAAAGTTGCAAATGGTGAGGGTGACTATATACATGAAGTTTGTTCAAAAAGTATCTGGACTGTTGTGATTATAGATAGAATATGGTACTTACAGGGTTTGGGGCTTAATCTCCCTCAAAGTAGACTCCTTCTGAAGCCACACACTTTGCCCAATGATCCTGCCACTGTTGAAAACATTTTTCGAAAGCACTCTTTAGAATGGCCATAAGCTGCTCTGTCAAATTTCTTTTAATGGTCTCAACATCATCGAATTGATGTTCTTTCAGGGTTTGTTTGAGCTTTGGAAACAAAAAAAGTCACATGGAGCCAAATCTGGTGAATATGGAGGCACTGTACTTGGGGGGTAGCATTTTTGGCCAAAAATTGCTGGAGAAGTGATGAGTGAGATGGCGCATTATCGTGAAGAAGCATCCAGTCTCCAGACTCCCACTTTTGCAACCATTTCCTCCAAACTGCTTCATGTAGATGTCTCTAAACTTCAGTGTAAAATTTCTTGTTGGTTGTTTGCCCCTGTGGAGCATATATTCATGGTGCACCAAAAAAAAAAAAAAAAAAGGTAACATGACTTAGGGATGTACCAGATCACAATATAGCTGGATAACCAGGTACTGGGATATCTAGCTTTTTATTTTTGCTAGATACTGGATAATCCAGCTGGATCAAGAAATGGTCGGATACCAGATAATTGCTGAATATTTGACTAGATCACATATTCTTAAGGGCATAAAATTTTAAAACTTGCAATTAATTAGTGGCTTAACACTTTAACCAACCATTTTTGTGGAAGTTTCTGTCCAATTTTTACTTTGGCAAACCTGAGATAGCTCAGGCAAATTTGTTAAGGGTTAATAAACTTTTATGATTCCTACTAATTTTACCAAATCATTATTCTCCTAAAAAAATGCAGATTAGAAATTTTGTTTATTCAATAAAAAAAAATCCATAAACTGAAAATAAGACGTGTTATGACAAAAACATTTTCTTTCTTAATACATAACTATTAACTGTAAATGATAAATGTGTGATAAATGTAACTTGTGAAAATATAGTTATATTTTTCATTGTTTTCAATAATTTCATATTTTTCATCACTGCTGCCAGATGCACAATAATATAGTAGATTATTTAATTTATACTGTATTGCTTTCTCATAAGACCAATAAGTTTTGAATTATTTTTAGTATATTTTGATACAACAAAAAGAATGAGATATTTGATAATTTGCTAAGTTTTAAATTAAAATAATTAGGATGTGTGTTACTAGTAGGCTTAGAACAGAATTTAAATCAGAAAAAACAAAAAAAAAGAAGATAGAAGTATAGTAAATTTTCAGACTCAAATTGTCTTAATAGAAAATTTTCCATTTTCCATATTTTGGGGGAACTCTTGCATTCACTGCTGGAAAGAAAAAAGGCAAAGTTGATTGGACCTAGTTCCGCTAAATTTTAGAGAAATCTAACTTTGTGTTGTTTGTTTAAAAGAAATCATTATAAATGTTAAATTTAGCCCTTTATTGCACATGGCTCTTCCTACAGCTGAATAAAATTGTCTGGCATTAGCCATAATAATAAAGTACACACAAAAACTTGAAATATGAAGTTTTTTATCAAGAAAATGTGATTAAAATGTTAATTAATTATCCAGTATCTGACTGGATACTGCAGAAGTGGCTGGATCAGCCAGATACTGGATCATGATCCGGTATCTGGTGCATCCCTAAACATGACCTCATCATAAGATATTGCCATGAAACAAAACACATTTAACTTTATCGGCTCACCACAGTGAACTTGATACTACACAATGAAGTGCAACCCTATCACTCAACTTGTCTTAACATTCATAGACATGTTGAGCACAGTCACAACTCAAAGCACATCACCTTGTTCTAAAAATAAACACCCTGTCTGGATACTTTTTGAACAAACCTTATATATATATATATATATATATATATATATATATATATATATATATATATCCCCGCGAAGGGGGTTCTAAGCTCGTGCTCTTGAGTGCTCTTTGTGCTTGTTTGTACGTGCTTGTTCCTGGAGGTTTCACGTGCACCCTCCCAGCCCTAGCACCCAAGGATGATGGGGCTCGACCCTGCAGTCCTTGTCATCCTTGGTCTTTTTCCACTTCGACTGTCCCCTCCACCTTTTCTTTTTCCTCTGTCTTTCCTCTCACTTTTTCTTTGTTTTTCCGCTGAGATATGCCCTTTAAATAGAGGCGAATCGTTCTTCCTGAACTAAAAAAAAAAAAAAAAAAAATATTATATATATATATATGAAAAATTATTTCACGAAAGTGACACGTGAAAAGTATTTATGATGAATAAAACCACGAAGGAAAAAAAGAAACACAAACGGGTGCTCAAGCGCTTTCGTCTAATGACATCCTCAGGAACACTGGAGTGAAAGGACAGATCAAGGCAATATATAGGTTACAAAAATAAACATACATACATACATATTCATATATATATTAGGGTGACACTTATTTTCGAAAGTTTGAATTTTTATCGGGACGGCGCGTTTCTGGTTCCATTTTGTCAAAAAATATCGTGTGTAAAATATTTTTGAAATAAAACAATATTTAGAACTGCCTCAATACGGTCAAAGTTTGTATATTTTCTCGAAAAGTAGAAATTTTAGATCATGATGTTCTATGCCTCTAGCAAATAAAATATCACTTCTAGTTTGTTCAAGCTACTAATCTTGACCTAAAACATATAACTGGACTTCATACTTTCAACTCTAGGTCCCCCTCAACTCGAGTATTAGCCCCTCAAGGTGGGGGGGGGGTATCATGGGCGCCCATCTCCCTCTCATTGTTGCCTACTTTGCAGAGGTCACGGTGGACTTGCGGGCGGTTGGGAAGTCACAGCGGTGCTTCTCGACCACTTGTAAGAGGAACTGCCTTTGGTCTTCACTCTTGGTAAGGGCCAGGTTGAAAGACTGCATCAACGCCACCCCGCGCTCCGCGAAGTCATTGACAACTTGAAGGGCCTGGACTCGGCGGGATGCGGCAATGAAGGCTGGGTCCATCCGCCACTCCTCCGGATCCTTGAGCAGGAAGGCGGTGCTGATGTCCAGAACCTTGAAGAACTCCTTTGATGTAGTCGTTGTGAACTTGGCCAATGTATTGTTGGCGATTGAGGCGGTGGACAGGTCCACATTGATACGCCGCGGGGGATCCTCCGATCCTTCCTCTTCTTCCATCGCTTTAATCATCTCCCGCTTTGTCGCCAAGTCGATACCCTCGTCGAAGATGGCCAGGGTGACGAGGCGCTCGCTCAAGTACCATAGGTGCCTGGCGAAGACTGTCGCCGTCGCCTTGGCCACCGCTGAGTCCGGATAATAGATGAGGGCCTTGAGCAGCGCGAGGTCCGCGGCTGGGGCCGTTGCCGGGAGCGGCGCTTTGTACCAGGCCGTCACGTAGATGGACACGGCGAAGATGGTGAATCGCCGGATTCCAGCCGCTTCGCCTGACGACATCTGAAACTGTTCCCGGAACAGGAACAGTTTGATGGCATAGATGACTTTTGCCATCCAGCGCGCGCGATGGAAGGCGCCGGGACGAGCGAACCGGGCACCCCGCTTGTTCGGACTGCCCAGCACAATTACAGAGAGCTCCAGAAGTTCCCTGTAGTCATCACGTGGATGTTGACCGTCGAGGAGGCGGCTGAATTCGATCAGCAGGTCGTCGCGGGCGTCCTTCAGGTGCTGCGGCATGGTTCCATCCTCGAAGGGCTTCGCTTTGGTTTGATCGATGAAGTCCCACTGGGCGGCGAATCGTTTGAACAGGAGGATGTCAGGACCAGTAGAGGGACCGAGGCACGCCGTGAATGCCTTCTCGCACACCAGTTCGTGGATGTGGTGGCGGCAAGCCAAATGAAGCACTGTCTTCTCGAGTTTCTGCTCAATGATATAGCAAGCTCCTCCTGAGAGTCCTGTGTTTGAGGCGGTGGTGTCAAAAGAGAGGGCACAGATCCGTCCCTTGATGTCCCAATCCTCGAGGGCAGAGAGGACGGCTTCCGCCATGGCGCGGCCGGTGCCGTCGGGGAGGCTGGGCACAGCCAGAAGCTTGTCGACGTTCTCCCCAGACACCAGAACTGGAAGGCGATCTTCAGCAGGGCCTCCGTCAGCCGCTGGTACGATTTTCCCGTCCCAGTGAACGGTCAGCGGCACAGTAGGATGGAAGGCTGCCTTCATTTCCGCTGCTGCCATAGCACGGAACTTTGCTCGGTCGCGGCGGGAGGATTCGCGGTTCAAGACCAGCTCCTCAGGGTCGTGGCCCAAGCTCCTCGCAGCCGCCGACAGCAAAAAAACACCTCGGTCGGTAAGTTTCGTCCGATCCATCGCTGCGGAGATCAGGGTGATCATCTTTTTCGACGCGCGGAATCGCTTGGGTGGTAAAGGGGTCGTAGATGCTTCTGCATTCGACGTGGATGGGCCCGGGAGAGAGAGCTCTTCCTCTTCTTCTCGGCGACGACGCCGTGTCGGTGACCGAGTCGGGCTGCTTGCACCTGAGCTGGAGCTCGATGCCAGTTCGACGAGTTCTTCTCGGCTCTCTCTGTTCGCCCTTTCATCATCTTGCCGGCGGCTCCTTTCCGCTTCCTGTCTCCTCGCACGCTCCTCCTCAGTGTGCAGCGTCATGTCACGTGTGGAGGAGATGCGGCCGCGCCGCACCTCGGCCCTTTGTCCCGTCAGGAACTCCCTGTCCTCTTCGATTGTGATCATCGACATCGCCTGTTCGTGTGCGATGTCGAAGAGGCGGTCAAGGGATGAGAGGAACTCGGCCTCGTTCCTGATTTGGGTCACAGTGCGCTGTTTCGAGTTCTTGTTCAGAGCCCGCCACTTCTCGTACATTCGGAGAACCTTGTCCCTTGCGCGTTGGTCTTTCTGCGTAGGAATACGGGACCGCTCCCAGAATTCCTTGACTGCGGTCACTGTCTCAGCGGCTGCTTCCTTGATCGGCTTCTTGACGTCAAGGTGAAGGTGGAAAAAGTACTGAAGCGCCTGCTTTCCTGTAGGCAGCATGCTTCCTGTGATGCTGTGGTCCATGGTCCCCAGGAGATAGACTGCTGTTTTAGATCTTGTTGCCGAAGCCATCACGTCGTTTCAGAACTCACTGAAAAAGAGAATGAAACACTGTTAGTGTTGGCAAAACTCGTCCCAACCCATTTTCTACTTAGAATAACATGTTCTTTCACCTGTATCAATATTTGGATAAACTCGTGTTACACCCTGTATAATACCTCATTTTAGTCTTCTGTACACCAGTGCGGAAGACTAAACCAACGACTCTGACCATCCGTCTGTTATCATTTTTCAACTCAGAAACTACAGCAGCTATCGAAACGAAAACTGACATGATAACAGAACGCCATGAGTACTTTTCGACAAAAAGTATAAACTTTGACCTCGTTGAGGCAGTTCTAATTATTATTTTATTTCAAAAATATTTTACACACAATGTTTTTAGACGGAATGACACCAGAAATGTGCCCGTCCTGATAGAAATTCCCAAAAAATGAAAAACACCCCAAATAAGTGGCACCCTAATATATATATATATTATATATATATATATTATATATATATATATACATACATATATATAGTAAGCATAGAAAAAATTGTGGGAGGAGCCAACATTTATAGTTTATGAAACAGATCACAAAAGAATAAAGAAATAAACTATAAATGTTGGCTCCTCCCACAATTTTTTCTATGCTTACTATATATATGTATATATATATATATATATATATATATATATATATATATATGTATATGTATATATATATGAATATGTATGTATGTATGTTTATTTTTGTAACCTATATATTGCCTTGATCTGTCCTTTCACTCCAGTGTTCCTGAGGATGTCATTAGACGAAAGCGCTTGAGCACCCGTTTGTGTTTCTTTTTTTCCTTCGTGGTTTTATTCATCATATATATATATATATATAACCCCGCAAGGGGGTTCTAAGCTTGTTCTCTTGAGTGCTCTTTGTGCTCGTTTGTACGTGCTTGTTCCTGGAGGTTTCACGTGCGCCCTCCTGGCCCTAGCACCCAAGGATGATGGGGCTCGACCCTGCAGTCCTTGTCATCCTTGGTCTTTTTCCACTTCGACTGTCCCCTCCACCCTTTCTTTTTCCTGTCTTTCCTCTCACTTTTTCTTTGTTTTTCCGCCGAGATATGCCCTTCTAAATAGAGGCGAATCGGTTCTTCCCGAACTTAAAAAAAAAAATAAATAAAAATATATATATATATATGTATGTATGTATATTGAATATATAGCCCTCTAGCTGCATGAGCTATTTTCTATAGTACAACATATATTATCATAAATATGTGTATGAAGTATAAGAACTGCGCAAGTGAACTTGCACTGTTGCCATATATTTTAGAATATATTGCCTTGTTATAGACCTTACTTTGTGTTTGAATATTTTTAGCATATGTTACATGTATTGTAATAATAAAGTAGTATGACTGTAGGCCACAATAGGTTTAGAAATAAAAATTGAAGTTGCGTATAATCCTCAACAAATTTCATGTATTTAGAGAGTAATAAAACATAAATTTTATCTGTAGGAAATCTTCTGTGATGCTACAATTGTGTGTGATGGGAAGTATTTTCCTGTACACAAACTTGTATTGTCCAGCTGCAGTGAATACTTTGAAGAAATTTTTGAAAAGACACCCTGTAGACACCCATTCATTGTATTAAAAGATGTAGATATTGAAGACTTGGAAGCTCTGTTAAATTTCATGTATAAAGGAGAAGTTAATATTCCACAAGACAGGTTATCATTCTTCATTAAAGCGGGAGAGACACTTAAAATTAAAGAATTATCAGTTTCAGATGAATTAAATAAAACAAAACAGAATGGAAATTCAGCTCCATTTAATGGAAAATCTAATTTAGAAACTAATATTGCAGAGTTGCCTGCAACAGGTGACAAAAGTTTTCTGACTCTTACTTCTAGTAATGAATTATCTTTGACAAATGAATCAAGAAGCGTGGGTTCTTTTCCTGAAAGGTATTCATTGTCCAAAGATAGAAGTCTTCCAATCAAGAATGTTTCTCTAGAGGAAAGGAAAAGGCAGGTAGCTTCATTGTGCCCTCTGCTACCAAAGAGGCTCAGAAGACTAGAGGAAGAACATGAAGAGAAAATGGAAAACCTCTTTTCTGGTGTTAATAATAAATGTGAGGTAAAAATAGGAAATGAACCTCAGCAGAGTGATTGTGAAACTATAGAAAAATCCAATGAAGATTTTGAAGAAAGTTCCTTACTAATCAATCATGGCAGTTCCCTTGAAGTTCTAAATGTAAGGGAACATGATGTAAGTATCTGTTTTTAGTGTTTTATTTTCATTTTATAATAAATTATTTGGAAATGTTATGTTTTATGGCCACTGTTTAAAAGAAGATAAACACTCATTAAAACATAAACTGCACAACAAAATGTCCCACCACCCTACCCACATGCAATTACAATATGAACCTTCATGATTAGATTCAGATTTTTGTAACTAATATTTTCTTTATTTAGGAAAGTGAGACAAAAGTGAAAATGGAAGAATTCATTGGTGAAAAAGTGGATGTTTTAATTGATGGAAATACATCAGATGTTAAAGGGGAACCTTATTTAGATTCATCAACAACTTGTGACTCTTCCTCACTTGCAACAGAGACTTTTGAATTGGTGACAAATAGCCCAGATAATCAGGTGAAATGATCTAATACCCTTCTTATATATATATATATATATATATATATATATATATATATATATATATATATATATATTATATATTTTTTTTTTTTTTTTTTTTTTTTTTTTTTTTTTTTTTAAAGTTTGGGAAGAACCGATTCGCCTCTATTTAAAAGGGTATATCTCGGCGGAAAAGCATAGAAAAAATGGGAGGAAAGACAGAGGAAAAAGAAAGGGTGGAGGGGACAGTCGAAGTGAAAAAAGACCAAGGACTGCAGGGTCGAGCCCCATCATCCTTGGGTGCTAGGGCCAGGAGGGCGCACGTGAAACCTCCAGGAACAAGCACGTACAAACGAGCACAAAGAGCACGAGCTTAGAACCCCTTGCGGGGATATATCTATATATATATATATATATATATATTGGCATTTTTTTGGTTTGTTTTTGTAAATGATACACAATGTGATAGCTAGCCTTTAGTGCTTTAAAGAGTTAATGAAGGAGTTGTTTCATAGACTTTTGGCAGCTTTGTTGTACTGCTGCTTGCACCCATTGAACATTTTCTGTAGTCTGCACGAGTTATTTTTAATCAACTCAATTTTTTAACCTTTTTGCTCTTGATGGTACTTTCAAGTACCATGCATTTTTACTGTTGATATTTGTGATAGTAAACATCATTTCCTGATGGCTATATATATATATATATATATAATATATATATATATGGTATCAGGACAAAATCCCCCGTGGACAAAATCCCCTCGCGGACAAAATCCCCCGGACAAAATCCCCCGGACACAACCCCCCCTGGACACAATCCCCCCGCGGACAAAATCCCCCTAAGGCTTTATTAAAAAAAGAAGAATACGACTGACTTTATTAAAGAAGAAAAATTAAAAACACAATAAGAATAAGAAGGAACATATAACAAATTTTTGCAAGTAGTACGCAATTTAAAAGATTTCACCATTAGGAGTGCAATGATTGATTTTGAAAAGGCAATGCTAAATTCTTTGAGAAAAAACTTTGCAGAACTTGAAGTGAAAGGGTGCTTTTTCCATTTATGTCAGAATATTTATCGAAAAATACAGGAACACGGATTACAGAAAAAATATCAAGATGACAATGATTTTGCCTTAAAAATTCGAATGATACCTGCTCTAGCTTTTGTGCCTCCAGAAAAAGTTGTTGATGCTTTTGAACAATTATACGATTTTATACCAGTGGAAGGTTTGCCAATTCTCGATTATTTTGAAGGTAATTATATTGGAAGGCCATGCCGACGAGGACGAAGAGAACCCACTTTTAGCATTTCTATTTGGAATATGTACTCAAGAACAATTACAGAACTTCCACGTACAAAAACTCTGTCGAAGGCTGGCATAGACGCTTTGCATCTCTAACAGGATGCTCGCATCCAAACATATGGAACTTTTTAAAAGTTTTAGGGCAAGAAATAAGCTACCAACAGGCATTTATTTCTCAAATTATCGCTGGCTTGCTGACAGAACCGCAAAGGAAGAAGTATAAGTCTTCTTCTTCTCGCATTTTGAAAATTGTACAAGACTATAACAACAGGTCTATTTTTGATTTTCTTAAGGGAATTGCGTTTAATTTGTCTTTTTAAATTTTGAATTTTGTTTGACTTTGTGTTTTTAATTTTTCTTCTTCAATAAAGTCAGTCGTATTTATTTGTTTGCCCGGTTAGGTAATTGTACGCCCTTGACGATTGGTTAGGTTAAGTCGTGATATTTTTGTTAAAACTTTAATAAAGTCAGTCGTATTCTTATTTTTTTAATAAAGCCTTATGGGGATTTTGTCCGCGGGGGGATTGTGTCCGGGGGGGGTTGTGTCCGCGAGGGGATTTTGTCCACGAGGGGATTTGTCCATGAGGGGATTTTGTCCACGGGGGGATTTTGTCCAAGGGGGGATTTTGTCCTAGAAGCTATATATATATGGGATTGAACTCAGAATGGTCCCCTGAGGTTTTTCATGACACACACAGACTGTGCATGGAACAAGGAACTCTTCTGGGAAAATTAAATCCACTATAGTCTGAATAAGTAATGGTAAATGACACACCATAGGTTTGTTTTTTCCTGATATTAGCCCAATGTGAGCTAACATGGAAAAGAAAAAACTATAGTGTTTGTCATTTACCATTACTTATTCAGACTATAGTGGATTTAGTTTTTCCAGAATGAGTTCCTTGTTCCATGCACAGTCTGTGTGTATCATATATATATATATATACGAGGTGCGATCCAAAAGTTCCTGGACTGTACTGACAAAAAAATGTCGGCTTACCTTAGGTTCTAATTACTTCTGTCCCCTTCGAAGTAGATACAGTGGGCCCAGCAATTTTCCCACTGCTGGAAGCACCTCTGGAACCATTTTGGGGATGTTGTTCAGCACCTCATGCGATTCCATTGAATCTCCTCGATGTCGTCAAACCATCGCCCCTTCAGCCGGATCTTCATCGTGGGGAACAGGAAGAAGTCACAGGGGGCTAGGGGACCACTGCCATGTTGTTTTTGGCCTAAAACTGCTGCACATACAGAACGAATTTGGCAGCGATCCGCCTCATGTTGAGTTCCTCCGTGAGAATGCGTTGGCATGAACCAAATGATAGGCCAATGATGCTGCAGATGTCATTAATCGTTCGCCGACGGTCCTCGTGGATTGCCTGATGCACTTTTTCAACATTTTCCTCAGTTCTGCTGGTTGAGGGCCAACCAGAACGTTCAGAATCCTCAACCAACATTTGCCCATGTTTGAACCGTGAGAACCACTCGAAAGTCTGGCTTCTGCCCATGGCGTCATCACCAAATGCTTGTTTAAGCATTTTGTGGGTCTCTGATGTGGTTTTGCTGAGTTTGAAGCAAAACTTGATGCACACACGCTGCTCCTTCAAGTCTGCCATTTCTCTTCTCACAAAAATCACATAAAGCCACTAACACTAACGCACAAAAATGCTTGAAAAAAAACGTGTGTGTGTCACCATGTCACTCGGCACACTGCTTCACGATAAAGCTGTTTAGTGCTATCTAGCAGCCCAAGTCCATACTACGGCCTGTTAGCACTCCACGCTGCCAGTCTGTGAACTTTTGGATCGCACCTCATGTATACAGTAAACCCTCGATAAGTTGGATTTTGATGAGTTGGAATTTGGGATGAGTCGGACTCTGTCCTCTGTCAAGTGCTATTATTCTTTTGTTTATTTTACTGAGAGAAGTGTTTTATTTCTTATGTCAAGTGCCATTATTATTTTGTTTCTTTTACTAAGAAGTGTTTTTTTAATACTGTATTGTACAAAAAGGTAAACAATAAAATTTTTGGTGTTTCACACTCAAAATATCAGGTCATCCCATAAGTAATGTTGTTTTTTAGATCGGAATTTGAAGGACCAAAAAAACTCAACTGAAACTTTTTAATCTAGTATATATTTTCCATCGGAATCAGTGACACACTGCCAACATCCTACAAGCTTTTCAATGCCATGTTTATAAAATTCAGGTGGTTTTGAGGCAAAAAATGTACAAAGACTGGTGTGCAGGTCATCTAAAGAAGAATACTGTTTCTCATCAAGATAGTTTTGCAGACTTCTGAAGAGATGATAAGCTGAAGGCGCAAGGTCTGGAGAATATGGAGGATGTGGAAGTTTTTCCCACCCAAGCTCCTCAATTTTGCAGAAGTGATCCGAGCGGTATGAGGATGTGCATTGTCATGGTGGAACACTATTCCTTTCGGATTAACCAAAGAAGGTCTCTTCTTTCAGTGCAGTGTTCAATCGATCCAGTTGTTGACAGTAGGCTTGAGTGGTGATTGTTTGGTTGTGTGGTAAGATTTCAAAGTGTATTACATCCAGGGCTGTGGAGTCAGTGGTAAAATTTGACGACTCCAACTCCGACTCCAGAAATCTGACTTGTATAATTACGACTCCGACGGAATGTTAAGGCCAAATTGATTACGATTAGCTTTATTAGGCCAATGGAGATTCATAAACAAGGCATTTCGTCATCACCACATGACTCATCAGGTTACTTAGTGGCTGTAACTATGCCTTAATGGCTTTTTTTCTCTTTATTCAAAAATTATAATAAATCCCAAAATACAAACTGATTGAAGCTTAAACAAAATAAGATTATTATTGGTTTAGCAAATTAATAAGATGTTTTTGTATTATTATAAACATCTGTAACAAAATGTACTAACCTAAACTGAATTTTTAAATTTCCTTATTATTAATTATGTTAATTAATTATAATCCTTATTAATTATAAGCAACTATATTTATATATTATTAATATTTATATATTTATATATTATATATTATTTATATATTATATTATATATTAAAACATTAGGTTAAATCTATTTTATTCATAAAATTGAGCTATGCCTAGGCTGCTATGGTTATGTCGAAGGATTTGCACCAACTCCATCCAACTATGCACTTCTGACTCCGACTCCACCTAACCACTCAAAATTGACCGACTCCACAACTCCAACTCCACTGAAAATTGACCGACTCCACAACTCCGACTCCACTGAAAATTGACCGACTCCACAACTCCGACTCCCGACTCTGACTCCACAGCCCTGATTACACCACCTTTATCCCACCAAACACTAGGCAATACCTTCCAAGGGTAGAAGATTTGGTTTTGGCTGTGGTGTCGCTGCTTTTCCGGCACAAACCCACTGTCAACAGCGCTTAACATTCTGGTACAGTATCCACTTTTCATCACCAGTCACTAAATGGTGCAAAAATGGATCTTGGAGTTCACGGGAATGAAGAGCTGTGCTAATGTTTACCCGCACCCTCAGATTGTCGATTGACAATTCATGTGGCACCCATTTTCCTAACTTAGGCACTTTCCCAAGTTGTTGCAAATGTCGATGGATGGTGGACGGGGATGAATTGAGTTTCTGGGCCAATTCTTCGACAGTTGTTGAACAGTCTTCTTCAAGTGCGGCTAACAGCAGGTCATCATCAAACTCAGTAGGGTGTCCAGAGCGTGCTGCATCTGTCAAACAGCAGTCACCATTCCTAAACTTTTGAAACCATCTTTGACATTTCCTCACATGCAGAATATCATTGCCATAAATATCCTGAATGTTTCACGTTGCTTCAGTAGCACTATTCCCTTTTTTGAACTCATAAAGCATTATATGCCTGATATGCTCTTCTGATACTGCCATGTTTATGAGGGGTTCACATAAAGCAAAACACACATCTCCACTGGTCAAGGTCTGTAAAGTATGTAGCGAAACACGATAGATCTCCTCTTAGATATAACCTTCGGAAAATTTATGCTTGAACAGAGTAGGACTAGTTTAAACTTTATTGTAAAAAATGACATTACTTATGGGATGACCTGATAATTCCAGCAATGGTAAGTGAAACAAAGTTTTATTGTTTTTAATGTTTATTTTGAACATTGTATTAGGGCGGGGTAATTAAGGTAATTCACGATGAGTCCGACTTTTCAATGAGTCGGACTGGTTAGAGCCCTATATAGTCCGACTTATCAAGGGTTTACTGTGTATATATATACAGTATATATATATATATATATATATATATATATATATATATATATATATATATATATATATATACAGGGTGTTTGAAAACTTTCTGTACAAATTGTAATGGGGGATAGGCAACACCAAGACAAACCCTTTTCGTCTATAAGTGTATGTCCGCTGACGTCCCCATTCGGCGCGAGAGGGTGCCGCTGCAATTGGCTAAAAGGTGAAGTGGGCTAGACTCGCGCTTGCCGCGGGCATTCTTAAATCGGACGTAGTACGCGTAACATGGAGCGCTTCACGACTGCTGAGATGGCTGACATGCATATGGTGTATGGGGCTGCCAATGGAAACGGAAGAGCTGCTGTGAGGTTGTACCGACAGCGCTTCCCAAACAGACGTGTGCCAAACCACCAAACGTTTGCGCATTTGCATCGGCGACTGCGAGAAACTGGAACATTCCATGCAAACATGCATGACACTGGTCGGGAGAGAAACGTGCACACTCCTGACATGGAAGAAGAAGTCCTACGGCGATTTGAGGACAATCCAAGCTCAAGCACGCGAGGTGTTGCACGTATCCTCGGTGTGAACCACGACCTGGTCTGGAGAGTGTTGCACGAGCAGCAGTTACATCCGTTTCATCATCAGAGAGTCCAGGCATTACAAACCTGTGTAGCATGTGGATTTGCGTGCGCCCACACGTGAGAATTGTGCATGTTAAACACACCCTCACGTGTGAAACAGGCCTCATCTGAGAACAGCACATAAGCCAGAAAATTAGGCTGCACCGCTGTCTGCTGCAGAAACCAGCGTGCGAATTCCACACAAAGAGGGTAATCCTGAGGTTGTAATGCCTGGACTCTCTGACGATGAAACGGATGTAACTGCTGCTCATGCAACACACTCCAGACCAGGTCGTGGTTCACACCGAGGATACGTGCAACACCTCGCGTGCTTGCGCTTGGATTGTCCTCAAATCGCCGTAGGATTTCTTCTTCCATGTCAGGAGTGCGCACGTTTCTCTCCCGACCAGTGTCATGCATGTTTGCATGGAATATTCCAGTTTCTCGCAGTCGCCGATGCAAATGCGCAAACGTTTGGTGGTTTGGCACACGTCTGTTTGGGAAGCGCTGTCGGTACAACCTCACAGCAGCTCTTCCGTTTCCATTGGCAGCCCCATACACCATATGCATGTCAGCCATCTCAGCAGTCGTGAAGCGCTCCATGTTACGCGTACTACGTCCGATTTAAGAATGCCTGCGGCAAGCGCGAGTCTAGCCCACTTCACCTTTTAGCCAATTGCAGTGGCGCCTTCTCGCGCCGAATGGTGACGTCAGCGGACATACACTTATAGACGAAAAGGGTTTGTCTTGGTATTGCCTATCCCCCATTACAATTTGTACAGAAAGTTTTCAAACACCCTGTATATATATATATATATATACAGGGTGGGCCGTAAGTTTCCATACATAGGAAAAATTAAACGTTTGTTTTTATGTTTCAGATACCCTAAGAATATGCGTTTGACGTAAGATCTTGTTTACTGATGAAGCAAATTTTTACGTCAATGGAGAGGTTAATCGGCAAAACATACGTTATTGGAGTAATGCTAACCCTAACTGGCTGAGTCCGACGAAGATGCAAGGTGCCGGTAAAGTGATGGTGTGGGCCGGGATATGGGGTGACAGAATTATTGGACCAATTTTTGTCAGTGGAAATCTTAGTGCCGAAAGGTATCTTAACATGTTGCAAGAAGAGATTTTCCCATCCCTGCTAAACGAGGAAGGTAACTTCCCAGTTTACTTCCAGCAAGATGGAGCTCCACCTCATTATGGTCTTCACGTGCGTTGGTATTTGGATGAGCAGTTTCCGGATGCTTGGATTGGTCGGCGTGGTCCTGTGGAGTGGCCTCCAGATCCCCAGATCTCACCCCCCTTGATTTCTATCTTTGGGGGCACTTGAAGGCCATGGTGTATCAGGAAAAGATACGAGACATAAATCATCTAAAGGAACGTATCACCAACGCCATTACAAGCATAACGTCAACTGTGCTAATGCGTGTTCATCAACAGTGGGGAACATGTATTGAAATGTGTTTTCAAAACAATGGCAACCATGTAGAGCATATTATATAAATAAAAATGGTTGTCCAAAAAAATGTTTATTTTTCCTATGTATGGAAACTTATGGCCCACCCTGTATGTATATATATATATATATATATATATATATATATATATATGATACACACAGACTGTGCATGGAACAAGGAACTCTTCTGGGATAATTAAATCCACTTATTTATGGGATCTCTTTGCGAGTGACCTGTTGCCCATGTCGGGCTAGCATCATGAAAAAGAAAAACTATGGCATTTGTCATTTACCATTATGTATTCAGACTATAGTGGATTTAATTATCCCAGAAGAGTTCCTTGTTCCATGCACGGTCTGTGTGTATCATAAAACGCCTCAGGGGACCATTCTGAGTTCATTTCCATATATATATATATATATATATATATATATATATATATATATATATAGAGCATAAATGCAAAAAACTTCTCCTTTTTCTACGTGAAGGTCAAAATATGAAAATAAAAACCCACTCTAATAGACAGAGTTTATTTCCACGACAGTTTCGACGCCCACTGGCATCCTTCTCGGGTGGATACAGAAACACAAATGAACCAAAACAAGAGGGAAAAAAACAGTCCAGGGACCGACCGTTAAGAAATTTGCACCTAGGTTAGATCCCATTCTCCTGACACCGAAGGGCATTTTCATTAAGTACATTCGCGCAAATTTAAAACTATCTTCCTGTTCTAAACATACAGATTCTATTATTTATTTTTTACATAATTATTACATTTATTATTAAATTTATTACATTTAATATTGCATAATTATTTATTACAGAAATTATAAATTTATTATTACATTGGTTATTACATTGTTGTTTATTATACAGGGTGTCCCAGAATTAACTATCTATTTCAATGAAATCGGACAAATTTTTTAAAAACACACTTTTATTTATGTTTATCATGTTTAATGTGTGTTAAAAACAGGGATGGGAAATCGAAATCTTTTTCGATTCAAATTCGAATCCGATTTTCACGCAATTAGAAATATAGATTCGAATTCGGATTCAAATTTTTCGGTTTTTATCGATTCAAATTTTTTTCCGATTCAGATTATTTCTTTTTCGATCCGATTCGAATCCGATTCGAATCCGATTCGGATCCAGGCCTAATTTTTCTTGATTTTTATGAGTTCATTTAATAAAATTATACCTATCATCGTTGTTTTAGTCAAGGGGTAGCTATTATTAATAAGTTTCATTTTTAATAAATAATACAGATAATTCTCAGTCTATTAACGATCTAAGTAATAACTTTAGATTTACTCTTAATAAGGTGCAAAAAAAAATCATTCATATAAGCTAATTTATTAAACAATTAAGGCTCATATATACAAGAAATATTAATTATAGCATACATAAAAATTAAAATATGATAATAATACTTTAAGAAATATATCCACTGTGTGACTGTATAGATACAAATTTACAAATTAAAATTAGCCCTGACAACTAAGATATTTTCAATGTTCGAAGGCAAAAGGTTATTCTTTGAGGAGCGTGTGAAATTGTCACTCTCGGAGAATACCAAAATTTAAGGATTAGGATTAGCACCTTAATGGATGGAGTATAGGATTAGTATGATTTTTGTCCGAGCAAACAGATTCTCGGAAAGGTCAGTCTTTACCTGTGGTGAAACCGGAAACGTTAATAAGCCTTATAAGTTATTTATAAGTTATAACCAAATTTTTAAAATCCGGATCCATATTTTTTATCGATTTGAATTCGAATTCGGATTCATCGTTTCTTTTCGATTCAGATCCGCGCCCATTTTTCGATTTGAATTTTTTTTCGATTCAGATTTCTCAAAAAATATCGATTAATTCCGATTATCGATTCGAATCCGATCCAATTTCCCATCTCTGGTTAAAAATGTATAAATTTCTAAATTTTTTCATAATTTTATTTTCATAATTTTTTCATAGTTTTTCATAGTTTTATTTTCATTCTCTTTCAGAACCCTATTAATAATGAATACACAAGAACGCATCTTTGTTGTAACATCCCGTATCAAAGGAATGCAATGTAATGAAATCAGAGAAAAATTTACAAGAAGATTCCACAGAACCGGTCCTACAGACAAAGCAATTCGTGAACTTGTGAACAAATTTAAAAAAACTGGATCCGTACACGACGAGGTGGGAAGAGGACGCCCAAGGACAGCACGTAACAGTACCGAACAGGTACGACAATTGTTTGAGGATGAACCAACAACTTCGGTTAGGGAGGCTGGTCGAAGACTCAACATATCCAAGACAACAGTTCATAGAATCTTGCGTTCGACACTGATGAAAAAGGCTTATCACATTCAAGTACTGCATGCCCTAAATGAAGAGGATTATCCAAATCGAGCAGCAAGGTGTGCAGAAATTGTGGATCAAATCGAAAATGAAAGTTTATTGGATAACATCTTATTCAGTGATGAGGCGACTTTCCACACGTGTGGTAAAGTCAATCGACACAACTGTCGTATCATAGAATGGCAAAGAGACTCTCCAAAAGTTAACGTGTGGCTTGGAATGACTAAATCCAAAATTTATGGCCCATTCTTCTTTGCGGAAGCAACTGTAACAGGTACCGTCTACCTTGATATGCTTCAGCAGTTTCTCGAACCACAGCTTCTTGATGATGGCATTCTTGATAATGTTGTGTTTCAACAAGATGGAGCACCATGTCATTATGCTCTAATTGTTCGAGAATACCTCAACAGACGCCTTCCGAATCGGTGGATTGGACGTGGAGGACCTCGACCTTGGCCTCCGCGTTCTCCGGATTTGACACCCCTGGATTTCTTTGCATGGGGTTTCATAAAAACAAAGGTTTATCGCCAAAAGATCAATAGTTTAGCTGAACTTAAAGAACGCATCCAGTTGGCAGTGCGGGAGATAACACCTGAAATGCTTCGAAATGTGTTTTGCAGCGCTGAGGATAGATTTGAAATTTGCAGATACAGACGGTGCACATGTTGAAACTTCTCAATAAAGTTTTGACTTATGATTTATAAATCTATTTGTTTTTGTATCATAATTTAGTAATAAACACAAAATTATGTCAGTTTTTATTAAATTTGTCCGATTTCATTGAAATAGATAGTTAATTCTGGGACACCCTGTACAGAACTTATAAACTGAAAAACGAATGAAAAAAGCCAATTAAGAAACAATCCAGAGACCATTTTTTTGTTTTTGTTTTTTAAACATTTGAAGAATTTTATTTGCAACGTTTTGGTATGGGAATTATACATGGAATATTATGAGTCGGAATTGTTGCAAACATTATGTCCCAGGAATCTAATTTGGTTTTGTTATGTAGATGATATTTTCTCATTTTGGCCTGACCACTGGAACAACTTTGACACTTTCTTTCAGTCATTAAATAATCTTGTTCCCTCTATTAAATTTAAATATGAATGGGAGAATGACAAACAATTACCTTTTCTCGATGTTTTGGTCATTAACGAAAGTGGAAAGCCCAATTTCACGGTCTATAGAAAACCTACTCATTGTAATTCGTACATTCATTATTTTTCATATCATGATGAAGGGGTTAAAAGCTCAATTATTTCTTCCATGTTTCTAAGAGCACTCAGGATTTGTAGCCCACATTTGCTGGACCCGGAAAATTCAAAGATTTGGAACATTTTTAAGGATTTAAAATATCCTGAGTGGTTTATCAGAAAGGCGTATTTTAAAGCCAGTAAATCTTTTTATGCCCCTCCGGAACCTTCAGTTAACCAAAAACAATATGTGAGTTTGCCTTACATTGCCGGCTTAGAAAGAGTAAAACCGTTGACAAAAGATTTTAAGTTTGCTTTGGCGTTCAAATATTCGTCTACCGTGAAAAGTAAATTGGTTAGGAATAACGTTGCAAAAGAGGAGCAAGCCTGTGTCTACAGCATTCCCTGTAAAAGTTGTGATTTAGTATACGTGGGAGAAACTGGAAGAAATATTGAAACCCGTATTAAAGAACACAAATATGCCTTCAGAAGTTGTAATACTAATAATGCCATTTTTTATCACGCCAGCCAAAATAATCATGCTATAGATTGGGAATCAAGTAAGGTACTTTATAAATGCAATAATTATGTCAAAAGAAAAATAATAGAATCTGTGTGTATAGAAAAAGTAGATAATTTTAATTTGTGCGAAGGTACTTATAAGTTAGACCCTTTAATGAGATTCTTGGTCAAAAAATCCCTTACGGAGTCGTGGGAACGTGTTCAAAACTAAGTGTGAATTTCTTAAATGTCTCTGGATTGGATTGTTTTCTTACTCGCTTTTAGTAAATGTAATAATGGAAGTAATAAATGTGGAAATAAATATAAATGCAACAGATGTAATAATAAAGGTAATATTATAAATTTAATAATTAGGGTAAAGGTAATAATAATAAATGTTTAAAAAAAAAAAAAAAAAAAAATTTAAATGCCATAATAAATGCAGTAATTATGTCAAAATATTAGAATCTGTATGTATAGAACAAGAAGATAGTTTTAGTTTTAATTTGTGGGAATGTACTTATAAGCGGACCCTGTAATAAAATGCCCTTCCAGTGTCGGGAGAACGGTATCTAACCTAGGTGCGAATTTCTCAATGGTCTCTGGATTGTTTCCTAATTGGCTTTTTTCATTCGTTTTTCGGTTTATAAGTTCTGTATAATAAACAACAATGTAATAACCAATGTAATAATAAATTTATAATTTCTGTAATAAATAATTATGCAATATTAAATGTAATAAATTTAATAATAAATGTAATAATTATGTAAAAAAATAAATAATAGAATCTGTATGTTTAGAACAGGAAGATAGTTTTAAATTTGTGCGAATGTACTTAATGAAAATGCCCTTCCGGTGTCGGGAGAATGGGATCTAACCTAAGTGCGAATTTCTTAACGGTTGGTCCCTGGACTGTTTTTTTCCCTCTTGTTTTGGTTCATTCGTGTTTCTGTATCCACCCGAGGAGGATGCCAGTGGGCGTCGAAACTGTCGTGGAAATAAACTCTGTCTATTAGAGTGGGTTTTTATTTCATATATATATAGCATGTTTCAGGTCGATCCTAGAAAAATGGAAATTGGCAGAATTTGTAGCAAGTAGGTAATAACTCAATGTTTCAGGTCAACCCTATATATTCATCTGCAATAAAAAGAAACACTTCATAGTTACAGAATTACTGTGACAAACTTCAAATACAAACTATAAATTCCACCAATTTCCATATTTCTAGGGTCAACCTGAAATACCTTGTGTGTGTATATACAGTAGTCACCCTTTGCCATTTGCCGGTATTTCATTTTGTAGAGACCATGAGAAGTGCAATACAAAGGTTCAATGGGAAAAGGGGGGTTATGTGCCTGGGGACCCCCAGACACCTACCCCCCAACTTAATTATGAATATTAATTTTTGGGGGGCCATAAAAACATTAATATAATTTATTTTAACATACAAAAAGGCAAAATAGTTGCTAATAAATTTGCTGACATAGGGTATTTTAATGCACAGCCTATCTACAAAATCACTTTGATTACAAGGGTAAGTAGTGTTAGAAAATGGTTTTCTAATGATACTGTATTAGAGAAAATGTACCACCAGAAGGTTTGCAACACAAGTAATGTGGTAAGAGCACCGTCAAATTGGAAGCAGATGCTACATGATCAGGGACAGTACAAGACTTTCTCCCAGTTGTGGGTGTAAAGTTTTGGCATTGCTCTGACATATTTGTCTTATTTTTGTTGTAAGGAATATACTCATACCTGTTATAGTGTTTAACTACTGAACAGTTTCTGGGAAAGAAATAGTGGAAATAGTACACTCAGACCCCACTAATTCACCACATTTGGGGCTCTACCCTTGTTAAAATATCTGAAGTGTACGAATTATGGCGAAGTTCTGAAATATGTAGGATATTTTGACATTTTGTTGAAATATAGCAGTTTTCCCAGCAACTTCAGTGAGTAATTCAACTATGAGGAAAATGTAAAAAAATTTTGGAAGTTTGGTGAAATAATTGGGATATTTTGTTGAGCAAGGGGTTCATACACCTTTTCTAGAGGAAGCCTGATTGCAGCATCTCTAGACTAGATGCTTAAAGATAATTTTTAGTAAATAAATACAGTAATCCCATGTTTTATGCAGTTTCTTAAATGTGGTTTTGCATATTAGAGTGTGCCACTTTTAATAAAAGTTTGAAATTTTTAGGTGCAATATTCTCATGTGGTGATCCCTGCTACTTTATTGGCAAATATGAAGTTTTAACTCATTCTGAAAATATTTGACCCTGGATCGGGGGCATTGAAATTTTGACCCCAGCCTGTGACGACATCAGACCGATTTTTCATATGTATTTGGCCATAAAATCTTTATTTATTAATCAATTCGAATGATTCTTGTGTTAATTGATTCAGAATTTAAAGTTCTTTAGTTATTAATGTTATTGTACTTATTAATATTAATTGTTATTAGTAGTTATTAATGTTAGTAATGTATTTTAATTATTAATGTGTTTGTATTTCTTTTCAGATCTTTTATTGTACTTCTTTTCAGACTATGGATAATAATGATTATTTGCTAAGGCGAAGTGAAGTAAATGTCAGTGATGATTCCAGTAATCTTATTATTGGAAAACTTTTGACTGACATAAAAACTGGTAAAGGCAGTGTGTTGCCATACAATGATGATGTGTTGAAGTATTTTATTTATTTAACTAGAGGAGAATACCAAAATGCTTCTCAGGATGAAGTGATTGCGATTGCTTTGAGCAAAGTGAAGGTCATCTGGGATATGGCAAGCATTCCTACCAAAAATGTAATAAAGAATCCTCTGCCTAAAGCCAAACTCAAAGATTTGATAAAAGAGCATTCTTCACTTGCTCGTAACAGAGGTAAACCTAATTTTGAGTAAAAACAAAGAGACTTTCTAAGGAAGTTAGAGAAATTATTTGATATCGCGGCCAGTGACGCCTTAGATAAGATGAAAAAAGACAAGGTTAAAGACAAAAATAAAAAAATGATAGACATAACATTAATCGAAGATCAAAGGACAGAGAGAAGATATTGTGTGGGAAATGTTGACAAAAGTTACGAGAAAAAGTAGTGAAAAACATAATAACACAAAGGAAAGCTACAAAAAGTTTGAAAGAAAAAGAAAGGACACTGCAGAAATTCCAAGCACTTGAAACGCCATCGAAAGCCAGTTCTTCTTCATCGACATCCAGCAGTGACAACGACAATGATAACGATGACGAATTCACCATTCCTAAAAACACACCCAAAAGACAACATTTTTTGTTCCAAGGCAGCAGTAGCCTCTGCTTGTGGAATGGATCTAAGCAAGCTGGCCTTATCTAAAAGTTCTGCCAAGCGTGCAGCAGAGATGGTTCGAGATCAAGCATCAAGATAAATAAAAGAGGATTTTATTGCCCCACCTTTCTCAGTCATCCACTGGGACAGTATGTTGATAACAGATAAAGCAGGAGGCAAATCGGAAAGACTTGGCATGCTGGTATTGGGTGCCCCAAATGCTAAAGAGGGCAAGCTGTTGGCTGTTCCTGAAATCCCAAATACTAGTGGCGAGTCGCAGGCTACTGAAACTTTTGATATGATCAAAAAGTGGAACTTAGAGCACCATGTTATTGGGTTTGTTTTTGACACTACAAGCTCCAACTCAGGGTGCCATACTGGAGCCTGTAAGAGACTTGAAGAATATCTATGTAGGAAAGTATTGTGGCTTGCTTGTCGGCATCACCTATATGAGCGGATACTCAACAGTGTGTTTGAAGAAATATTTGGAGGAAGCACTTCACCAGATTATGAAGTTTTCAAAGAGTTCCGGGAAGAAAAGTGGCAAGACATTGACACAAGCATAAAAGATTTCAGAACACTGAAAATCAAGGACAGAAAGCTAAGGTCTAAACAAGAAGAAGTCTTAGATGCATTAACCAACTGCCAACTTTTCCCTATTTGGTGGTTCATATCCTGATCTTAGACCTTTGATTAATTTTATAAATTCTTTATTTTCTAAAATGTTGAAGGGTATGTTAGCTGAAAAAAAGGACCTTGCAACTTATAAATCTAATTCTTCCTTTTGGTCCACAGTTGTTCTTACCACAAATGGTGTAATTGATCTTTGCCTTTTATGCTTTATTGGTGTTGAATGACAGAATGTGGATGATGAAGAACTTGCACTGGTGTCACTCATTTCAGGCACATTTTTACTTATAACCTTTGGATCATCTTTGCCAGAAGCCAAAGTTGGAGGAAGTGAATCAGTTTCAACTGATGCTCCAAATTCGAGTCTCGGCATACCTCTTGCCTCATTTTCAAAACATTCCAGTTTTCTTTTACTGCATTTCTCTAGATGATGTTTCACTCTCTCAATTTTTCGAGTGATAGTTTCTTTGCAATAATTGCATAGTACTCTAGTAGGCTGATCACTTAATAAAGTCACCTCATCCCATTTGCTAGCTTTAGATCTTCCACCTCTATAACTCTGAGTTTGGCATCTTAAAAATTTAAATTTGAGTTAGGTCTAAATAAAGCTGAAATCTGCTGTTAAGAAATAAAGGAAAGATCTAAAATTAAAATGGAGAAAATTCTAATATGCCATTATTATCTCTCATATCTGAACTTTCTGTGAAATAAAGATGTCTTTTTAATATATATTGTAGATTAGATAAATAAATTAATAAAATAATAGATATATTAGGCACTACATAATTATTGAACCTTTCTTAAAAAATTTTCAACCCATCAAAAAACCCAAAGCCCAGCAAAAACCCAGTTGGTTTTTTTTTTTATGAAAAACCCAGGTTTTTGCCAACCCTGTTCATATGGCTCCAAAACGTCCAGCCAGTTCTCCTGCAGAGGGTGAAGCTAAAAGGTCAAGAAAAGTAATGACTTTAGTGCAAAAAGTGGAGTTGTTAGATAAATTAAAGTCAGGCATGTCAGCAGCAGCAATCAGTAGGTTGTTTTGGGTGAATGAATCAACAGTGTGAACAATCAGGAAAAATGAACAGAAAATAAGAGATTCAGTTAAATCATCTTCCCCCATAAACTTGTTCTAAAATTGCACAAATTGTTAGAGATCCTGCGCTAGTGAAAATAGAAAAGGCTTTGAACATTTGGATTGAGAATATGGATTGAAAACATTCACCATTAAGCAGCGCAATTATCCATGAGAAGGCCAAGCAGATCTACAGCCATTTTGTCCCACGTGATGCTGCTAGTGCTAGTGCTGAGTTTAGTGCAAGCAAAGGCTGGTTTGAAAATTTCAAGAAAAGATTTTCTCTCCACAATATCACTCCTTAATAGTATTGCACAGCAATCCTACTATCACCATCATCATTATATTTGGTAATAAAATTTTATTTCTTTTATTAGATTACATATTATTTATATATTATTATTATTATATTATATATTATTTACTAACTGTATTTATAGCTTAATACTTGTTAATAAGGTTAAATCAGGCTATATATAGGCCCATGTAACTTGTAAATAGATGTATTGAGGTAAGTTGAATGTAAATATATTGTGTCTCATATACATGGTTTTTTGTTATACACAGGTCACACAAGCACAGAACCCCCATGTAAAACAAGCGATTACTGTACTCAAGTATGAATGCATTATGTATGCTGAAAAGTAGCTAGATAAATGGGAAATTTATTTTTTAGCAATAAATACACATGGTATTTGTTCAGTTAATCCACAAATAATTATATTACATTACAGCAATCTCCTGATATATACGAATTTGTTAATGTATGAAATTTTTTTTTTTTTAAATTCTCAAAAAATAAAAAAAATAAAAAGTGTCATATACACTGAAACAAACTGAAATCATTCCCAACCTATATAAGATTAAAGGTTGTACAGTCTCGTACTGAAGTATTTACTGTACAGTAGGGTGGCCCACTTTTCAATTTTTTTTTTAAAGTATAGGTTATCGTAGTTTTTCCCATTATTTGGCACTATACTAGCACATTGGTACCATTTTTACAAAAATTGATCAATATTTAGGGGTCTTGCATCGACCTTGAAATTAAGAGGTTTTTTTTTTAAATGCATACTTTTTAACTTTTTACTGAATCAAGATAAATCATTAAGTACGGATGTTTTCTGAATCCTCTAGATGAGAGAAGTCGTTTGGTGTGCCTTCCAATGTCATACGACTAACGGTTTAAAAGTTGTGCCTGTATACAGGTAATAACAATGTGCTAGTATAGTGCCAAATAATGGGAAAAACCACGATCACCTATACTTTTCAAAAAAATCAGCAAATAGCAGACAAATAAGGAAGAAAGAAACAATAACTTAAACAATCACTTTTGCATTGTATTGACCACTATCACACGTCACTGGCTGCAACGTTGTCCCTCTGTGCTATGTCATCATGGCGAGTGATGACTTCTTGAAGTCGCCGAGCTCTTTCCGGTTCTTTTCCACCACTTGCAGAAGATCCTGCAGCTGTGCCTCGTCCTTTGTGACCGTGTTCGCATAGTCTTGTATCAGTTGGACTCCTCTTTCAGCGACGTCATTGGTGACCTGGAGATTAGAGATCACATCCTTCAGACAACAAAAATCCTCATTCTCGTCCCACTTATCAGTTGGCAGGGTGAGCCACGAAGACCCATACATCTTCAGACCTGCAAATAAGAACCAGGAGGACTCGTCGATCAGGTCGGGGAGTAGCGTCATCTCGTCGACTGAGACATTCTCGTATGTGAATTTTAAATTGACATTATGCTTCATGAATCTCATTACTAAATTGATAGCTATGAAAACTTAATCAACTGACCTTGACCATTTTGCCATCCCAGTGGACAACAGTGTGCCTCGGTGGTGTGAAGGAGTCCTTCACAGCCATCGCCACTTCACGGCGATGTGACACTCTTCCCCGGCGAGCCGTTTCTTTCGAGATGCTGAACTGATTGAGGTCTGCTGGTGGATCCGCTAAACGTGTGATAGCAGCCACAATGCTTACTACCTATGTAGAGAATGGAAAGTGGAAAGGAAACTGTCAAGAATACATGTGGGTTACGGGACACTTTAAAACTGGCGCTATTGATGAATACTATACACAATACGCACCTGATTATTGGACATGCGGAAATGATGAGCCACTTCCATGACAGCAGGTGCATTAAGGATGCGGCGAGGAAGATTGACAGACACACTTGGCTCTTTTGGCAGGGGGAACGCTAGTTCTGTCTCCGACTCTCCTGACATGCCAGTATCATCATTCTCCATAACCTCATCTCCAGTTTTGTATGCACACTTTGAGGTTTGCGGCTTCTGGCGAGGATGTTTTCTTCCTTCCTGTAGCTTTTTTTTACAGCGAAAACTTTATCGTTCCCACTCATTGTTGCCACCTGAGGACCACGTTGATCGAGGTAGAAGTCAATGTCTTCTTTCTTGTCCTTGTCGGACAGCAGTCGATTCTTCTTTATATCTTCGACAGCGTCAGATGCTCCGA
>JAJOZX010016292.1:0-20000 GCA_023014485.1 Bathynomus jamesi | reverse complement strand
TCGCTGAATTGAGAGCAGCCATTGAACGAGAATGCACACAAATACCAAACAAAATGTTTCGTGATGTTTGCGATTCCATTGCTTCGCGTTATCAGCAGTGCTTGGACCAGAATGGACGTCAGTTTGAAAACAGGCATTGACAAAACAATTAAATAATGTCTGTAGATTCTATTACATTTTGAAAATGAAATGTATTTTAATAAACACTGCCTTTATAAGTATTTAAAGTGTGTGTACATTTTTTGGGGATGCCCTGTACATATATATATATATATATATATATATATATATATATATATATTAGGGTGTCTCTTATTGGGTAGTCAAATATTGAAATGTTGAATTATTTTATCTGCGCCCCCTAAAATAGTTCCATTTAGCATAAAAACTAAAACTTGAAAGTTTGACACAAATTGGCTCATATTTAGGGGTGGCCCCATCTAATAAAAATGGTGACCATGGCATAATAGCTCCTGACATATGATTATGCTCATTATACACATAATTCCTTCCTTTTTTTAGTTTGATTCGTTTTTATAAGTGTAGGCCTTCTTATTTATCATTGATCCTTTTCTAACCTATCCTTGATGTTGTTATAATCCATCCTTTGGTCCTCAATCCTTCTTTATCCCAATCCTTTTTCTCCTATCCAAAATCCTTCCTGGCTCTTTTTTATATACAATCAGCAATGAAGCATTGCTACAAAAAAAACCCATTAGTTTATTATATAGAGATAAATTCAAAATGCCAGTGCTATTTACATACTTTAATTACTTTAATTAGCATTATTTCCTTATACAACATTTATTTAATATACAATGATTATACAATTTGGTGTATTTTAAGGTGTGACCTCATTGATGGTTATTTTTTGAGAAGAATAGTTTTTGATGGAACTGGGTGACTCTGGTGGTGTTTTGCAACAATTTGGAGCAGGAACTGGAGCTGCTCTTCCCCTACTGTCAATTTCTTATTCAGCTCTTGAACTAAAGCTACTGCACGTTCTGCCCGGTCATTTACAACAGATAGAGCTGCAACAATAGCTCTGGCCCTTAAATATTCACAGTTGGATGTCCAAGTGCTGGGTGCCTTGTTCAGAAATCCTTCTGGCAAATTCAGCTTAGTAAAGAATTCTCTAGTATTTCTTGTAACAAGTTGGTGTAGTCCTTCACCAGAGCAGAAGGTCGATTCAGGAATCCGAGGACGCTTGGGTGGTCTATCAGTGGACTCATCTTCTAATGCCTTTACCATGCGTTTCTTTACATCTGTAGTAATTCGCTCATCAAAGAAAGCAAGACCAACTGCTTCTTCAGACAGGTACCATAAGTGGTTGGAGGGCTTTTTTTTAGTTGCATCAGAAATCTTTTTGTTAGGATAACACTGGTCAACAATCATTTTATTGCCAATCATATTAGAGTGATTTTGGGGTAACTTTGTGGTGCTGATTCCGAATATGACATCGGTTTTGCTAGATTGGCTCTAATTTATGAGATAATTGGTACCCCATTGAAACACGTAAAAATGCAAAAAATTTAATGTTCAGGCGGAGCCTACTTACAAATCGCATTGAAATTGTCTCAAATCATACAAAAGTAAACACATGAAATACATAATGCCATTTTATTCGGTCTCACCATCTAGAATGTTCCGGTAGTTTCCCATATGCACGCGTTATGGTTACGTTTCCTATTAATTGAGGGTATTCATTATCTCAAGAACTAGAGCCAAATCGGAAAAACTACTTTCATTTTGGAATTCAGCAACCCCAAAATACCTTAAATTCGTACGAATTTCCTTGGCAACGAAAAAAAAAAGTTTTTTTGTTGACCTGTGTAATTAATCAATGACCTCATAAGGAGCCAGTCATTAAATGGGGTTTCAATAGGGAGTGAGGATGTTGTCCAAGCCTTCATATAGATGAGAACAGAAAAAAGGGAAAGATCTCGAATTCCTCGTTCATCTAAAACATGGTGTCTACAAGGCAAGTACAAAACATCATGTCCCAATTTTGCTTCGATGAGAGCACAGGCTCCACTATATTGACCTGTGTTTGAAGCTGTTGTATCGAAACAAATTGCTTTTACTCTATCTGTAATTCCCCATTCATTCAGGCAGTTAAAGATGGCTTCAGCTTGTGCTTCTCAGTTGAGTTTGGGATTTTGGGGACACCAAGCAGCTGTTCAACACCAGGTCCTGACACAAGTACTGGGAGACGATCAATGTGCTTCTGCGAGGTGAGGTCCTCCATCATCTTGCCATCCCAGTGGACTGTCATAGAACATTCTCCATGGAAATGCTCCTTAAGTTCTTTAGCATGATGAGCTCGGTTCTTATTTCGAAGGCGATGGATAGAATGTTGGTTTATGTTGTAATCTGAAGCGTCCAAACCAAAGCTTTTAGCTGCCTCTGCGAGGATAAATGTTGCCTTTCTAGAGGAAATTTGTGTACGATCCAGGGCAGCAGACATCTGAATAGTCATGATGTTTTTCATGCCTCGTTTTTCTTAGATTTTGGTAAAGCACAAGCTCCTTTGGGCTCCTCCTCCTCATTCTCACTTTCTCATTCTCACGCCACTGATAGAAACACAGATCATGAAACATATGTCAGGTAAAATTTCCATTGAACTAAATTAAATTCTTTGTGACAAATAGCAACATTGTTTAAAACTTCATAATATGTGTATAAGAGCATAAATTCTAATTTTTTCATTAAATTCATTAAATTTTTTTCAAACACTAATAACAAAATCAGTATAAATAATTGTGAAAAATATATATAACATAGTTTATTATCTGATAATAGCAAAAAAGAAGTATAGCGATACACAGTTACACATCTTTTACTTATGACAGCAGAACACTGAATGATGACAAATGAACAATTGCAACATAATCTGGAGCATTCTTGATGAAACATGTTTAAACAGGTTGATCTTGTCTTATCAAGCAATATTTTCAGCTACAAACTTGACAATTATCTAATATATTCATTTAATTGAATTCATCATAAATATGATGATTAATTAATTAAAAACATGTTTAGTATACTTGACAACTGCTAGTAATTTCAAATATTAATTGCATAAATAATAGCTATATTTTATGAACTTTAATAAGCGGGGGCGACCTCTAAAAATTGTTCAATCCAAAAAAAAATTTATATGTGATGTTTTTTCAACCAATGGAACTGGTTGAGGGGGCGCAACCTAAAAAAAATCAACACTTCGAAAATAAGAGTCACCCTATATATATATATATATATATATATATATATATATATATATGTGTGTGTGTGTGTGTGTATATATACACACACACACACACACACAGTAATACCTTGCTTTACAAGGTCCCACTTTACGAGACTCCAGGTTTACGAGTTTTATTTTACAATAAATAAACAAGTTTAAAAGGCTAAAATAATTTTCTCATGCAAGCATATAATGCCCTAACATTATTATTTGGAGGAAATGCATCAGGTGATTTAAAATTAAAACCAATGCTTGTTTATCAAGCCAAAAATCCCAGGGCACTTAAAGGCATCTTAAAAGGTACCTTTCCAGTCATATGGAAATCTAATAAAAAAGCTTGGGGTAACTGCAACATTATTTGAAGAATGGTTTTCTTATCACTTTGTACCAGAAGTTAAAAAATATTGTGATGAGAAAGAACTTCCATTTTATGCACTTTTGGTTCTGGACAATGTACCTGGTCACCCCCCAATTCTGCAACATGATCATCCTAATGTCAAAGTAATTTTTTTGCCGCCAAATACGACCACTTTTACAACTGATGGACCAGGGCGTTATTGCAACATTTAAAGCCATTATCTACGCTACACATTTGAAATGTTGATTGAAGCAACAGACAAAGAACGGGGACTGACAATACAGGAGTTTTGGAGAAGCTTTAACATTTTAGATGCAATAAAATTAATAAAAAAAGCATGGAATAACATCACTGAAAAGAATATGAAGGGTGTTTGGAAGAAACTCTGCCCTCAGTTTGTTAATGATTTTGATGGTTTTGAGACACCCACAGAGACTGTACAAAATGAGAGAGAAGAAATTGTAAACATTGCAAATCAATTGAATCTCGATGTTTCTGCAACTGATGTAGATGAACTGCTTGGATCACATAGTATGAGAGAGAAGAAATTGTAAACATTGCAAATCAATTGAATCTCGATGTTTCTGCAACTGATGTAGATGAACTGCTTGGATCACATAGACGAGCTCACAATTGAAGACCTTATTGCAATGCAGGAGCAGGCAACACTAGAAGAGGAAGAGGACACTGTGACTAAAACCCCAGTTCATTCATTCACTCTCAAAGGACTTGCTGAAGCATTCAACATTTAGATAAAGCCATAGAAATTTTTCAGTCACAAGATCCAAATTTTGAGTGAAGTGCAACAAAAGTTGCTGCAAACATTACAAATGATTATGCATGTTACCGAGAAATTTACAGAGAGAAAAAAAAGTTTTCTTTCAAACAAACAACTCTACTCATTTTTCAAGAAAAAATCTACAAGTGCGTCTGTGAGTTCGTCTGTGAGTATGTCTATGAGTGCATCTATGAGTGCGAATTTACAGTCCAATGAAGAAGATAATGATCTTTAATAATATTTCTTTGCATTCTTTTTGATTTTAAATGATATGTTTTTATAAATATATCATTGTTTATGTTTAAACTATTATTTTATTGCCCTTTATTTATGATTATTATATATTTCATACGCAAAATTTTATTCCAAAAATGAAACTGCCGATTATAACATTACATCTATGGGAAATAGTGCACCGCTTTACGAGTTCTCACTTTACGAGCAATCTCTGGGAATGAATTAACTCATATACCGAGGTATTACTGTATATATATATATATACAGGGTGGGTGGAAAGTAGCTCCTAATTTAAATTACATATAAATTTATGTATAAATTGTGATTGTATTGTTATATTGTTATGGTGTGTTCTCTAAAGTGGTACAATTGTAACGGTAATCTTTTTTTCTCTAAAGTGTTCTCTTTGTGTTCTCTAAAGTGGTACAATTGTAATGTTCATTTTTTTTTTTTCATTTCAGATTGAAGGGTAACATGGCTGAGCGTTTAACACTGCAGGAGCATGCCCAGTTGGCGGCATGGTACAAGTTTGGCAATCTGTCGTTCAAGTTCAAAGATGGTTGCCGGGCCATTCACGGACCACATGCCCAAGTGGACCCGAAAACAATCAAGAACTGCCACTCGAAGCTCATGACCACGTGGTCTGTGGCAGATGTTCGAAGATGTGGTCGCCCTTCGACATCCAGGGCCCAGGAGACGGTGCAGGCAGTTCAGGAAATGTTCGCACGGAGTCCACGAAACAACTCGCCAGGCAGCTCGGGAAAGTGGACTCTCCCACTACTCAGTGCGAACTGTGCTGAAGAAGGAGCTGAACTGGCGTGCGTGGAAGCCACATTACTGCCAATCTCTCTCGGACGAGGACTGCGACATTCGCATGGAGTTCGGGGAAATCATGCTGGCTTGGCATGAAGACTGGCCCATCTCTTCCACAACATCCTCTGGAGCGACGAGGCGGTGTTCCACGTCGGAGGCTTTGTCAACCGCCACAATTGCCACTACTGGGCAGGAGAGGATCCCATGGTTACCGCTGAAAAACGGCAGAATCGGTTCAGTGTAACGTGTGGTGTGGTATGACCTCAGATCAGGTTGTGGGCCCGTTCCTTCTGCGCAACACCATGAATGCTGAGCGGTACCTTGCTATGTTGCGAAACGAGGTCTGGCCGGTTGTCAGCACATGGGAGAACATTGACGATCTGATATTTATGCAAGATGGTGCCCCTCCGCACTTCGCTCTTGTTGTCCGTGAGTGGCTGGATGCCCACTTCCCTGGGCGTTGGATGGGTCGTCGTGGTCCACATCAATGGCCAGCCAGGAGCCCCGACTTGACACCGTGCGACTTCTTTCTTTGGGGTGGGTAAAGGAAGAAGTCTACCGCACCAAACCGAGGACATTGGAAGAACTGGAGGACCGAATTCGGGAAGTCATGTCCTCCATCCCGCCGGAGTTCCTGCTAAAGTCAGTGGACGCCATTCCTGGGTGGCTCCAGAAGCTGGTGGAAAGAGTTGGAGCCCACATTGAATTTTAGAGAAAACCTACCATGTATGCCTACCTTTTCATATTATTTCTTCTGAAATAAATGGATAATATACGTATTTTTTTACCAATCCAAAATAGGGAGCTACTTTCCGCCCACCCTGTATATATATATATATGTGTGTGTGTGTGTGATATTATATATATATATATATATTAATATATATATATAATATATATATATATATATAAGCAAACAACCACAGGGAAAGGAAAAGGAAACATGAAGTCCAAGCGCTTTCGTGATATATTCACATCTTCAAGGAGAAACAAAAATAGGCATAGTTTACAAAGTAAATGAGTTAAATACACAAGCAAAAAAATTCCCAATCGGCAACTCAAATTAAATACTATAAACCCTCTAAAGATTTTTTTCAATAGATAACATAATCTGTAGGCTACTAATTACTGAATATAAAAGAACTATATAGATGAAATTAGACAAAAACCAGTACAGAGAACAAAAATTATTATACCAGTTATTAGAACTAGTATTTAATTAAAGCAGGCAATTAAGTGGCAAGAATTTAATGAAAACAAACGGAATGGTGCCATCATCTTACAGAATATTCCAAAATTTCCACAAACAGTCTGAAAAAAATTGTTTTCCCAATAGCCAACCAGTTGAAAAGTCCATAAACCACCAAGCACAAAAAGATTATATACGAAAGAAATATTACAATTAAAATGAACACATAAGAATGTTAACAGTTCTTAAAATAATATTTATTTAACCAAGGCAAAGCATTAAGGGGCAAGAATGCGGTCAAGAAAACAATAGGCCCTTTGCCAACTTTCTAACAATGCATGAGTCTAATTTATACAGCCCAGGGCTAATATTAAGGACCAAGTCCACATTATTCTTGATCACACTTGATTCAAGTATATTTCTGCTAACAATAGATTTACTAAACCTTAATTTGGAAGCATTTTTCCAGTCAATGGGATGATTAGTATCTCTTACGTGAATGAAAATGGCGTTAGATTCCTGGCCACTTTTATATACTGTTGATGCTGCTTAATACGTAACTCAAGGGTCTTACCAGTTTGGCCACTGTAAAATTTATTACATATTGTGCATGGGATTTTATATACACAACCCTGTTCACTTAAAGGGGAGTTCTTAATCAATGAATTCTTAATTACATCTAAATTTTTTAATGCAACATTTACGTTAAAAGTCCTCAGCAGATTTGGCAGATCAAGGAAATTTTCTCTGAATGGTAACACTAAAACATTTTTTGTGTTATAAGGAATCTTGTCCTTTACTTCGTAGAAGGTTTTCTTTGCCATTTTTAAGGACTTATCTATGCAGTTCTTTGGATATTTTAAATCAAATACAATTTTGTATATTTTACTAATTTCGTCGTCAATGAACTCTGGGCTACTTTGTAGCTAGGCTTTTCAAGTCATTTCCTTTACGTATGAAATAAAAAATTAAAGACAAATACAGCTCATCCTGCTATAACATGCCATGTTACAATGCACATTTGGAGTTACAAGTGTAATTTTTTGACACAATAACCTGTTAAGCGCAAAAGATTCGAAGTTACCTGCTATTTGAAAATTTTAAAATATAAAACTTCAAAATGAGATAAAATATGAGCATAACTGACACTTTACTTAGCAAATGCTGTTCCCACATGTTATTGTACTGTACTGCAGTTGTTGTACCGCATTTGTGCTGCCAGCTGCACATGCAGCTGCTACACTCTGAGCATAGGTTCAGTTTGTTGTTGCTTTTGAATCAACATGCATCTATCAAATATTTCTCTAGTATTTTATGTGCATCTACAGTATCAAATATTTCTTATATCTTACTGCCCTTATATAAAAACACTGATGACTGTTAAAGAATTATCAGAATGTTTTCAAACAGCTGATCACATGGATCCCAATATGGAAAGAAGCAGTAAGTTTGGAAGAAAATTGGATGACCTTATGAGCTGTTAGAGACAAATTAAAAAAAAAAAAAAAACAGGCAAAGCAAAAAACTTTGGACTCTATTTTAAAAAGACTGAAGCAATTACCCCGCTTGAAAAAGAAGCCTCCAACTGAAGAAGAAGCCCTGATTGAAATTGGTGATACAGAATAAATTTTTTTTTCATCATGCATTTTTTCTGAATTGAAAACCTTTGTTAAATAAATTGCTTCTTTTAAATTTGTTTATTTCTCCATTACAAAGTAATACAGCTGTCCCTCACTTAATGAAGGGGCTACATTCCTAAACAGCCTTCATTATGTGAAAATTCATTAATGGAACCTAATTTTCTATTGTTTTATATGGGAGAAATTCAGTTTGGTTCCTAGCACACTTTTTTTGATAGCCAAATATATCATTATCACCTTCCTTCTCTTTGTTATGAAACAGTAACAATAACACTTCATAGAATGTCACTTTTGTTATGAATGCAACACGTGAGAATGCACAACAAACACTGATGATGTGAAAGTGTGTTGTGGGGATGGTGGAAGACCACGTGTTGGGTGGAGGAGAGAGCTTGCCTGTGTTGCAGGAACCACCAATGTAGCGCACCACAGATTTAAAAAATCTTCACCTTTGTTATAGTGAAATTTTCTTCAAAATATTTGAAAGTAGTATTAAATAAAAACCTTTATTGTAATGAACATGAGTGAGGGATGGCTGTATTGGTAAAAAATGTGTTCAAAAAGGAGGTTAACAAAATTTTAAAAATTAAAAATAATTTTTGTGGAACTCATCTCTAACTTATAACATTGTTTCTATGGGAAAATGAACATGCTATAACTTGTGTTTCTACAACGCACCATTTTCCTGGAATGCATCTCACGCATTATAGCAGGATGAGCTGTAATAGAAAGAAAAGTAAAATTATGAAAATATTTTGTCTGATTTACAAAACTTTTATACTTCTGAGCAATAACAATTTAGTATGATAAGGCTGGAAGCACAACCTGCATAGTGTGACATTACATTTTGTACAAAATGCTCTTGGTTTTCCATTGCATAGCTCATTCTGGCATCTTTGCTGTTTGTCTCTTTTATCAAGGATGTGGTTGTTTCTATCATATCTGCTCTCTCTGTTGGCAGTTGAAGAAAGTGAGTGACCAACCACTTTTCTGTCAATGTTGGTCTTCAGGTAATTTGTTGCAACATTTCTAAATGTCAAAAGATCAAGGGTATTTCCTTCGGTTAGAGAGTTATGAAGTAGCCATGTCAACACTCTTGTAATCAGAGGCCAATACCTTTTTTCCCTCTGATGGCAATATATTTTCCAGTTAGCCAATTGTGATGATCTACTCCACCCATGCATTTATTATAATTATTTAGAACATTTGGTTGAGGAACATGAGCCTTTGCTTTTGCTGTTTTATCTCATCTATTTACTCTGTTGATTGGCTCAATAGAATCAAAGTTTGTTCCAACTGTTACGCATTTGTTATCATGACATTTTACAAACAGCACTTTTCACTGTGTATCAAAATAATAATAATCATGTGTTCCTCTTCGAGTTTTCATATCATTTGAAAATTGTAATGGACATTTGCTGAGTCTGTTTTCCCTAACTGTTCCAGTAGCATAGAAGCTCTTGATTTGTAAATGAATCAGTAAATCCCTGCTTGTAAAAAGATTATTAAAATATATTCCTGTTGCATGTGGGATAGCAACTCCATCAATCATATTCAATATGACTTTCATTCCCATATTTAGATCACTATCTAAGCTGTCAAGAGATTTGCCACAATACAAATCAAAATTATAACAAAAACCAGATGAGCCACAGAGTGCCCAAAATCTGTAGTCAAATCTAATTGGTTTCCCTCAAATAAATTGTTTTAGAGAATTATGTACATAATATTGCAATCATTTCAACAGCCACATTTTCTTTGAAAATTCTGAATTGTTGGAAAGAGTTTTTGATTAACTTTACAACCTTTCAAAGGTTCTGTGCGATAATCTCTCATTTCACAAAAGTAAGGTCAAGCTTGTTGCCCCTCCTCTCGAGTTGGCTGGTGAAGTAGTAAGTTGGTTTCTTGTACTCTCCACCTCACATAGCCAGGTATGCCCGGCTCATCAGGGGATTGTTCTGAGCCAGATGTCTAATTTTCTTTTGAAGATGTCCACTGCAACACCATTCATGTTCCTTAGGCCTTTGGGCAGCTGATTAAACAGTTTTGGTCCTCTTACAACAAAACTGTTTTCTTTCAGGGTTAAGGATATTCCTTGTCTCACCTTTAATTTGGGAACACAACACAGTCTTGCTTTTCTACTTCCCACCATTGTTTGGGGAGTTACAGGGTTCAGAGTAAGATTAGGGACTAGTTTCTCCATTATCTTCAAAGTGTAAATAATAGTGTATCTCTCTCTCCTCCTTTCCAGTGAATATAGGTTTAGTTCACATAACCTTTCCCAGTAATTTAGTTCTTTTCACCCCCTTGCTCTTGGCTGTGAAGCTTCTCTGAATCCCTTCTAGTTGTCTAATGTCTCCTTTTTTATATGGGGATGTTAAGACTGAGCAGTATTCCAATTTGGTATGATAAGGGTTTTCAGTAGAGGAATCATTATATTCCTATCCCTTCGTTTAAAGATTATCAGTATCTGCCCAGTTATTCTCTTTGCTCTGTTTACTGTTATCTTATTTTGTGTTTAAAATTTCATGTCATCATTCATTACAACCCCTAAATCTTTTGCTCTAGAATTTCTCTGAATTTCCTGTCCATTTGAGGTATAATATTCCATGGATTTTAGGTCCTCTCTTTCCATGCCGTAACAGCTGAAATTTCTCAATGTTAAACTTCATATTGTTGTCTTCCATACACTTGTAGATTGTTCATGTCAGTTTGTAGAGATCCTATATCTTCTGGGTTTCTTATTTTTCTACTAATCTTTATGTCATTGGCAAAGGATGTTACTGTGCTGTCTCTGGTAACATCCTCATCTATGTCAGTTAGCATGATTATGAAGAGTAGTGGAGCTAATACTGTTCCTTGTGGTACTGAGCTGAGGATTTCTGATGAAGATACTCCTTGTACTGTAATGACTTGCCACCGCTCACTAAGGAAATTATATATCCATTTCCCTACTTTTCCTGTTATTCCCATATATTTCAGTTTATGTATTGTGATTCCATGGTCACATTTGTTGATTGCTTTGGCAAAGTCTGTGTATATTACATCATAGTTTTCATTACTTTCCAGTGCATTAATAATGTTGTTGTAGTGTTCCATTAGTTGTGATAGGCATGATCTGCCTGATCAAAACCCATGTTGGTTATCATTGAATTTTTTCTGAGTTTCCAAAAAGTCATAGATTTTCTGTCTAACTATTCTTTCAAATATTTTAGTGAGATGAGATGTAAGTAACACTGGCCTATAGTTTTTGGCCTTGGATCGATCTCCTCCTTTATATATTGGGACTATGTTCAAGTTCATCTCCATATCCAATATAGGGGCTCAGCAATTGCATTCTTGTTGTTTTTTGATCAGTGTGGCATTCCATTTATCCATTCCTGCTGCTGAGTGTGCTTTTAGTTTCCCTATAGCTTGTGTAATATCATCTGTCATAGTCGAAGTTTGTTATACTTTCCCGTTGTAGCTCTTCAAAGAATGCGTTTCTATCGCATATCAGTTTGTCAGTTTTTGGGATACTGAAAGATGATTTGTACTGAGCTCTTAATATTTCAGATACTTCTGTTAGATCATCAGATAAAGCACTGTTCTCATTTTTCAGAGGTCTGATCATGTTGAGGAATGGTCTTACTTTAAACCCTTGTCATTTTTATTTATGTTTGCTTCTGCATTGTTAGCACAGTGTAACATGGCTTTTATTTGTAGATATTGGTTTCTTGACAAGGCTCTTTTGACTATGTCCACTCCAAAATCTTCTTCAGTAGACCAATAGTGCCTCTCTGAAGGTAATTGATGGTAGCCTGATAAAAGTAGAACCCTAATGAATGCATTTAATTCTGCTTCACAGAAGGTAAAACCTTTATCATTTTTAGTTTGAGTTGCATATCTAACACTTTCCTTTATTATATGATCCTGAACAGCATTTGAAAAAAAAGTTCAAACAGTTCCACTGGAGATTTTTGAGCATGTTGTTGGTTTTATTATTTCAAAATTTGCAGAGTAACCACTACTTTTTGCTGGTAGCTTTGTGTATGCAGGAGTTTTATGCCTCCAAATTGGGTTCACATCAGTTAGTTGACGTTTTTTTTTATGTTCTTGCTCTTGTTGCTTGTTGTTCTGTAACATTTAGTTCTTTGTTACTGGTATGATGAAATTCAAGAGTTCCTCAAACATCACTGACTGTGGCAACTCCTAAAAGGTCATCAGTTTCATCCTCATTGGACAACTGGTCAATTTCCGGAGGTACTATAACAACTTCACAATCTTCAATATTCTCAAGTAAATCAGCTACTTATCAATAGTCAAAGTTGTTTGTCTTCGATTCATTGTTGTGGGTTCCTAGAAATGTATATACATAAATGAAAAAGCGAAGCCAGTTGCTTCCTTATATATCCAAAGAATTGCACCATGTTATGCAACATACAGATTATATTGCTCCATGTAATGTAGAGGAGTTCCTCATTTTACGAATGTTCATTTTATGTTGTTTTGGATTAACAACAGTGAACAAGTAGGGAACACTTTTCACTTTACGCAGACATTTTTTGGATTAATGCCATTGAACAAGTGTGGAACACTTTTCACTTTACGCAGACGTTTTTTGGATTAACATAATTGCAAATGCAACTCAAGAAAATTGACATTACCATGTAATGTATTCCTCATGCCTCTGTGCTCGGATGTAGTTCTGTGCAGTGTACTACTGCACAAACCCTGAAAAGGTTAATTATTTTAGTTAATTTTATCTTTATATATCATCCATGTTATTATTCTTTTGTAATATGTATGTATTCAATTGTTGTTTATAGAAAGAACAGGGTTTAAGCATGGGTTTATATGAGTCATTCCAGCTCAACTGGTACAGATTTCAGAAAGTTGGTCGGGTGACCATCTCCGATTTTCTTCAAATTTTCAGGGTTGATTCATACACCATTCAATAGCTTAAATCTAAAATTTTAGCTTCCTCAGTCAAAAATGTTTAATTTTACGGTCGCTTAAATGGCCCCCACCTTTGACAAAAAATGCCCATGTTGGGCTTGATCGGCCAATGCCTTCATTTTGAGAGGCCTTGAAAAGTGTCTTCTAATAGGAGTAGAAGCTTCAAATTTGTCATGCCAATACAACTTCTGGTGGGCTTTTCAATTTTGCAAGCTAAAAGGCTGTGGAACAAATAGTTTCTGAGTTACAAGGGCTTAAACATGGCTCCATTTTGAAGCTTGCATCAATTCCTCCCACTTTTACGACTCTACCATTTTCAAAAGTTTTAGTTCTAAATCAATCACAGCTGTTTTAATACTCCTAATAGTCTCTATGGGTTGTAAATTTATGAGTGAAATAAAAAAATAACCAAAAAAGGATTTATTTTTATTTTTAAAAATTTCCAAAAGTTGATATTTTCACAAAATTTGCAAAATTAACATCAACTTTGGGGCTTAATATAAAGGTGTCCGAAATTAGTCAGGGAGTTGATACTTCTAGTAAAGAAAGATACATATGTGTAAAAACATATATTAAGGAATAGATCTCAACTCAACTCCTTCATATAGTTTTGGCTATTCAAAGAAAAGTACTTTTTGTGAAAAATTCTGAATTTTTTCAAAATTTTGAAATGTTTAAATTTCTTTTTACAACATTAACTTGTAATTTTACTTCCATTTTATTACTTGGTAAGTTAATTCACAAATGTTAAATTATCTAAATAAGTTTTACTCATAAAAAAGACATAATATATACCTAGATTATTACTACATTTGCAGTTAACACAACAGATGGAGCAGCTTGTAGGCTCAATACTTGGATCTACCTAAGTAACTCATGTAGAACTGTGTTCTACTGCTCTTTAAGCACTTCCTAGTAATTTAAATTATGCAGTTAGTACAGATAAACTAGCAGTAACCACCATTTTCAGTACAAAACCTTAAATTTAAGTAGCTTTGTTGTATTACTTCCCTTAATACAAGTGTACAGTACTTAGCTATATACAATAATGAATTCCTGAGTTTTTAAGCATGTGAATTATTGGCTATAAGTTCATATTCTTTTTTTAATGTGTGTTGTTTTATGTAAATTCGTGGGTGAGTCAAAAGTAGCGCCCGATTTCTGTCAGTTGATTGTTTGTTTGCCATTTGTATTACAGTGTACAAGAAGGTAGAAATAAATGAATGACATGTTTATCTAACCATTTATTCAGGGGAAAATTATTACGGAACTGTACCAAGCTGTTTTACTTGCAATTTTCAAAGTGCCCTCCCTCGTGATCGATGCACAATTGCAGCCGAGCAGGCACAGAGTGGCACACACGCCTGCAGAGTTCAATATCAATTTCCTCAAACTTTTGCAGTGATTTGAGCCTTCAATTCCTGAATGGTACGAGGCTTTTCACGATAAACAAGGTCTTTCATGAGCCCCCAAAGAAAGAAATCTGGAGGTGTAAGGCAGGGTTGTGGAGTCGGTCCAAAATTTTCCGACTCCGACTCCGACTCCACACATTGTAAAAATTCGACTCTGACTCCGACCACACATTGTAAAAAATCTAAAAATTCGACTCCGACTCCTCACATTTTAAATATATGACTCCGACTCCTCTAGTGTTTCACTCTATAATTATCATCATAATAAGACATTTCATCACCACCACACTAAGTGTGAAATTTTATATTTTATATTTAAATAAATATTAATTGTATATTCTGAAAATGTAAAAAAAAAATATTAAAAAAACTTAATCTAGGGCTATCAATGAATAAGGTTTATTGACCAAAAAAACTAAATAACCTAAATGTTAGTATTTAGGATTTAGAAATTAAGGGTGACACAGGACACAGAAATTGGAGTTGGAGTCGGAAGTTTTTTACCGACTCCGACTCCGCCCTGAAACGTGCGACTCCACGACTCCGACTCCACAACCCTGGTGTAAGGTCTGGGGAGTGTGCTGGCCACTCGATTGGACCGCGGCGGCCAATCCACTTTCCGGGAAAGTTTTCATCAAGCCACTGACGAACATGACGTCCATAATGAGGTGGAGCTCCATCTTGCTGGAAATAACAGTCCTGATCTTGTACCCTGGGCCAAAAGAAGGTTTGCAGCATATCCAGGTAAATTTCTGCAGTGACAGATCCCTCAAAGAAAAAGGGTCCAATTATCCCTAATGGAGATATGGCTGCCCAAACTGTCACACCAGGTAAATTTACCTCCTTCTCAACTGTCACTCTTGGGTTCTCCGCAGCCCAGTAGACACAATTGTGTCTGTTAATTGTGCCGTTAAGCTTAAAACATGCCTCATCTGACCACCAGATGTTGTCTAGCATTGTGTCCTCTTCGTCAAGTTTAGCTAAGAACTCTTCGCAAAATTGAAGATGGCGGTTGTCATCTCCATCATGAAGGGCATGCAGTAAGCGTGGAATGTAAGGTTTCCATTTTTTCTGGTGAAGGATATGGATAACACTTGATTGGCTCACTTCCAACTCTGCAGATAAACGGCAAGTTGACTTTTGCGGACTTTGTTCCAGTCTCCTGATGGCTTCTTCAGCCTTAGCTACATTTGTTGCCATTTTCGGACAACCGGACTTCTTTGCAGTGGCTACTGACCCTGTTGCTTCAAATTTCTCGACAATCAATCGTATGTTTCTTCCCTGGGGTGGGTTAATATCGAATTCCTGTGCCAAACGGCGTGCCGCCATCGTTGGTTGTTCATTACATTTGTAGTAATGTTTCATGGCCGCAATGCGTTGATTCATTGAAAGGTAATTCATGGTTCAATTTGGTGCAAATTCAGTAACTTTCCAAACTCTCAGCAATAACCTGCAAAACAAAAACAAAAATAAATAAACTAAGAAAATTAATAATCTGCAAGACAATTATTAACAACATGACTTCCCAGAAAGAATCTGACAGCCGAAAAAACAGAAATTGGGCGCTACTTTTGACTCACCCTGTATATAGCTAATAACTCTTATGTTTAGACACTGACTCAGGAATTTATTATTGTACTCAGGCTTTAAGTCTGATTGTCTTCAACACTCCATGGCCTCACAGCCATAAATTGCCAATTTATTATTCAGCTTGATACAGGTCTGTAGTTACTTAGGCTTTTTTTAAAATACTCCTCAATTTTAGATAAACAATCATTTGATAACTTGTACTGTCTCCCCATTTTCCCAGCAACTGTAGGTGGTTCAATTGAACACAAAACATGTTGGAATGGAATCCAGCAAATGTCCTCTTGTTCAGGCCATTTAAAAGGATTCTTTTTCATGAAATTTACTAATAGATCCTTCTCAGTATCACACACTTCAACTATGTTTCCAACAAACCAGTCACCTTCATAGAAACAGGCCACATATGTACCAGGTTTATATTGGTAAGCCACATTTTCAGGGGTGCAGTGCCAATTTTATAGGTGCCGGAGCTCTGGTGGGCCTGACAGAAGCCTGCCATTTCCTATCCTGTTTCTATATATGCCACACGATGACTAAGTATTTCGTGTTTGCACTCACTAATTATCATAAAATAAATATAATTATCATGCAAATAAAGAAAAAAGAGCAATCATGTATTTTATAAATTTAAGAAGTTAAAACTACTTAGTGCTTACCAAATACCACCAGTGGGAAGTTTCACAATAATTTCCACAAAGGGTCAGGCGTGATATGTTTTCAGGGGTCTGAAGCAACTCTTGTCCTGGTGTCATCTGCCGATCTGTGGTACCGCAGCCATGATATGGCATATGGCTCAGGATTCCACTGAACTAGAGGAGGTCCATGTAGTTTAACAAACATAAGCGCTGATACATGATTTATGAGAATTCTTGAGCGTGTTGTTGTTGTTATCAAGTTCATGTGACTGAATCCCCTCTCACACTCAGCAGTACTAATAGGAATAACTTGTGAACAGCTCAGTAATGGGTGTAAATCTTGGGGGATGCGGCGCCCATGATCTTCCACATAGTCTCTAAAGGCATTTAGTACAGAGTAAGAAGAAAGCTTAAACCTCTTACAGAGAGATGAGATTTCAGTTCTCCATAATTAGGTGGTATTTCATCAGGCCAGTAGTCTTTTTCAAGGACATACATTTCATTTAGCAGTGATTTATACATACTTTGAGGTTCAGAAGTTTGAGAACCTTTCATGGATGTTGTCGTGAACATACGGTGCTGCAAATTGTTCACAAGACTAGTAAGAAACTGTTGATAACACTAGGCAACAAATTTCAACTTTTTTTTTGTTACAGACACGTGAACTACTGATTCCTACTAAAGCGCTGATGCTGATTTCAGATCTGATATCAAAATTTCTCTATCACGTCCAGATTTTGTGTAACGAAAACCCCTATTTTTCATTTTTTTCTCACCCGCTTCTATTACGAAAGCCGTCTAAGCTACTTTTCCGTGCCACGTTTTATGTTAAGCATACTTAAATAATTAGTGAACAGGGATGTCTTTCCTCCTTTATTCTGGCTTAAGACAGACGGCGGAGTTACCACCCCTGCGCCCAACCATCCACCCAAAGCGCGTTAGTATTTTGTTGTTACTACTGAAAGGCAAATTCCTGTTCTTAAGTGAAACTTTGGTGTGTCCTCTTCCTTTGTCGCTTGTAGGATGACGAGCTCTCCTTCTGCAGGAACCAACAATAATCTCCCATCATATTTGGGTTGAAATTACCTTGGTATCTGTTTTCCATAACTGAGATCTGTTGGTGGAAGCGCTCACCATGCTCGTCACTTACAGCCCCAAGGTTGGCCGGGAAGAAGTCAAGATGAGAATGTAAAAAATGAATTTTCAAAGACATTCTGCATCCCATTATTTCATAAGATTTAAGCATGTTTTCTACGAGTTTACGGTGGTTTTCAGCTTTGTGGTTTCCAAGAAAATTTTTGACAACTTCAACGAAAGATGTCCATGCTCCTAGTTCATTCTCGTTTAGGTTAGATGGAAACGATGAGTCGTGGATGACACTGCGGATCTGTGGTCCAGTAAAAACTCCAGCTTCTAGCTTAGCATCTGTCAATATTCCTTTGAATTTATCCTTTAAATATTGGAAACTACTACCTTGATGATCCATACCCTTCACGAAATTTTTCATAAGGCCAAGTTTAATGTGAAGTGGTGGAAGATGTACTTTCTGAGGGTCAATAAGTGCTGGGTGTTTCACATTGTATTTACCAACAACATGTTTAGTTCTAGATGGCCAATCATGTTTTTTGTAGTGGTTCTTGTCATCTCTGCTGTTCCATAGACACAAAAAGCACATATGCTTTTGTAGCCCAACTGTAACCCAAGAAGTAATGATACAACTTTAAGGTCGCCACAAATATTCCATGTGTGGTCCTTATATTTGATGAGTCTTAGCAGCAGTTTCATCGATTCATAAGTCTCATTAAGGCCAGTGGCATGTGCTACAGGTATTGAAGGTTTTTCATTGCCGTTGTGCAGTAATACAGCTTTAAGGCTAGCTTTACTAGAGTCAATGAACAGTCTCCATTCTTTTGGATCATAGCGACAGCCAATCCCTTGCATCAGACCACTGATATCGTGGCAGAAACAAACGTTTTCTTCCTGTAAGTAAAATGATGAAAACTGCAAATGGCGATGGCGGAAATGGGAAACTTTGGTGTTTGGTTGGAGAAGATTAAATTCTTGAAGTCTTGAACCAAGCAACTCTGCCTTTTCTTTTGGTAATTCCAAATCGCGCACTAAGTCATTTAACTCCGCTTGACTTAACAAATGTGGGGAAATATTTGCATCTGGAACATATATGCCATCTTTCCCTGTTTCTATATCACTAGCAGAATCTTCAGATGAACTGCTGTCTGTTATCGTTGCTGGTGGAACTGGTGGTGGATTTGTTTCATCATGTGGTACTGGTTTCATTGCTGATTCGCAGTTTGGGTACGTGATCTTTGATTTGTTTTTCTTTGTGAAACCAGCAATCTTTGTCAAACAAAAATAATCATTGAAGTGATTTTTCGGCTCACGCCAAACCATGGGGACTGAGAATGGCATAGCTTTTCTTTTACCATTCATCCAAGCTATTAACATTGCATTGCACTGTGCACAGCAAATATGTGGTGCCCAGTCCCTCTGTTGGTCTCCTAACTTACAGTCAAAATAACACTTGTAGGCAAGTTTAATCTTTGTTGTTATGTTTCTACGTTGTGGCTTAGGTGTATATTGTCCACAGACAAAGCAGAAGTTGTCTGGGTGATTTACACAAGCACATCTATTTGATGCCATTTTGAATTACCATACAATTTCTGAAAAAACGTAGAAAGTAATTATTACGATGTGCAAAATAAAAGAAATACACACCGTAGTACAAAACAAATGCTATAAAAACACACAAGTCACCACAACCTCTCACTTGCTCATCAGCAGAGAGCTTCAACAACCGTTCTGCTTGACTGTCACGTAGCGACTGACCGTTGGGCCGTTGCCCGTTACTATGCTCTTGACTCAGTGTTGCCAACTCGGGATAAATTTTATTTATCAAAATTGTTCGAATTTGTATATAGTTGGCAAAAAAAATTGCTTTAACCTTGAAAAGCAAGTTTCATATTACTGGCATTAAGCCGATTAAAACCAAAATCTGGACGTGGTAGAAAATTTTACTAAAGGTGATTTGCATTTTACACAAAATCTAGACGTGATAGAAAAAATCTAATTATAGATTTGAAATCAGCATACCGAAATTAGCTAGGAGCACCTATTTGGTCTTCTGTAACAAAATCTTTGTTGCCTA
>JAJOZX010016291.1:0-71825 GCA_023014485.1 Bathynomus jamesi | reverse complement strand
AGCAAGTACGCTCTCAAAAATTGAGCAAAGAGAAGAGGGACTGTCTAATAACACTCAGTAAGTGATCAATTGTGTTTTTGAACCCAGTTTGGGGACATAATATAAGCTGGGTCAGTGAAATTAGGCCTACATTGTGGTCTAAGACCTAGCATCAACTCATAGCTTAACAAAGGCTAAGGTAAATTACCCTAACATAATTTGGTGAGGAATCCCACTGTGGACCTCAATTTACTCTGCCCGCTCTGGACCATTTCCGGAATCTCTAGGCTGACCCCTACAACGGGATGAGACAATTCGACGTGGCCGACTCGATGCGACCCAACTCGATGTGGCCGACTCGATGTCAGGACAACTCGATGTCAAGCCAAGTCGATGCCAGGCCAAGTCGATGCCAGGCCAAGTCGAAGCAGATTGTGCTTTATTATCTTTTAAGGGTATTTTAAGAAGAAAAAGTAAAGCATAAAAAATAATTAAGGCTAGGTAAGGTAGGTAAGGTAGGGTAGGTAGGGTAGGTAAGGTTAGGTAAGGTAGGGTAGGTAGGTTAGGTTAGGTAGGTTAGGTAAGGTTAGCTAAGGTAAGGTAAGGTAGGGTAAGGTAGGGTAGGTAGGGTTAGGTTTGGTAGGTTAGGTAAGATTAGGTAAGGTAGGGTAGGTAAGGTTAGGTTAGGTAAGGTTAGGTAGGTAAGGTAAGGTTAGGTAGGTAGGTTAGGTTAGTTAGGTAAGGTTAGGTTAGGTAAGGTAAGGTTAGGTAAGGTAGGTTAGGTTAGGTAGGTTAGGTTAGGTAAGGTTAGGTAATTATTGAACTCGGCCTCGGTCTTGGCTTCAGACTCGACTACAACACTGTTTGGCATCGACTTGGCTTGACATCGAGTTGTCCTGACATCGAGTCGGCCACATCGAGTTGGGTCGCATCGAGTCGGCCACATCGAATCGTACTATAGTGAACACCTTTTATTATTTTCTTTCTCTTCATTATTTACTCTACTATCGGCTCTTTATTTCATTTATCACTTGCTTTCTCTTTACTCCTTTCCACGATACTTTACAATTATATTCATGGTAGCCACGCCGAGACTATGAAAAGCCGTTACAAAACAAAGGGGAGTTTATTAACACTCTTTTAACACTTTTTAATTCTTTTATTTACTTCCGAAAATGGTTTAAGTAATTTAGGGGGATGCGAGTACGGAATTTCTATTATAATAATTTACGTCGGAGAGGAACACAAACAATTAATTAAATTTTACGTTACATGACGCCAACCTCACGCTTAACGCGCCGCCTAAAGACTCAAGACTCCTTTCCGTGGGTAGTCCGCTCTCTGGGCCTCTGTTCAGGACTGCCAACTCTACCCAATTTAAACAATTTAAATCTAAGAACCATACTTTTTCGTAATTTCATAATTATTAGTAAATGATTTACATTACACATTATCTTAATTAACAAAAATTAATATTCTTAACTAGGCATTACTACAGTACCCAACCCCCCTACAAGGCTAGGCTTAATCTACTCTATAGTTAGACTGGAGATATTAGGGGTGGGTTAATTGGGGAACAATTCATACAGAGCATTTTTTACATTGGTGGCCCGTGCGGGGAATTTACATACTTTAGGCTTAACCTTAACAAAAATTGCAGAATTAGGCTAAATGGTCTACCTTAAACTTAACCTAATCAAGCCTAAAGTAACAAACTTGCTTAATTAGGTCTACAACCTAGGGCCTAACAAAGAAACATTTACATTTAAGGAGTCCCATTCTTTTATAAGCTTAGAACTGAGTGGCACATAAATACTTGGGGGGATTTAACTAAATTTAAAACTTGACTGTTTTGTTTGATTACTCAATTTATTTGATATCTCGTTTCTGATAATTTCTTCTTGCCCTATATTACATTACGATCCCCAGTTAAACAATTTTGACTTAAACATGGACAGTGAGGAATTGAAACAATTAAAAAAGAAAAAGAGGGGAAAGTTGGGCGCTTTTACTAAGGCCATCAACACTTTTAACAATATTATACAACCAGACAAGGAAGATTTAGAGTATGTAATTCTTAAATTGGATAACTTTAAGAAGGATATAATAGCCATTGATGAGAGTATTTCAAAGTTAATTGAACCTGAAATGGCTGATGAACAACTTATAGACCTTTACTCTGATAATTAACATCAGGTAATCTCAATTGAACAACACATAAGGAGATTACAGTCTCGTTTGACCGACTTAACACCAAATAAACCTATTTCTGATTTTAATCAAAGTAGAGGTAACCTTCAACAAAATTTAAGTGGCATGCCAAATCCCGAGTCACAAGAATTTAGGGCTAAGTTACCCACTTTGCTAGTACCAACATTTGATGGGGACATGGTACAATTCCCATCTTTCATTGAAAAATTTGAGAGTTCAATAGGTAACAAACCTTATATTCCAACTGTTGATAAGTTTAGCTACTTAACAAGTTTCCTTAAAGGTCCACCCTATAACATGATAGCCTATTTACCAGCTCTGGGTGATTCATATGAAGTAGCTATTGATCTCTTGAAACGTAATTACATTAATAAAGATGAGATTATATTTGAATTATCTCAACAAATTATTGATTTTGCACCCGTAAAAGATAACCATAGTGATATGGAAAAATTTTTATTCAAAATTAGAAGCTATTATGGGACAACTGGTTAACAATGAGATATATGTTAAAGCTTCATCTTGGCTTATACAAGGCGCAGTTCTTAGGTGCCTTACTTTGAGGATTAAAGATGTTTTAGTTCAAAAGACGGGAGAAAATTATCCTAATCTTGAAAACATCAGAAAACACTTTCCAACTATTCTAACTGATTTCAAATTGAGAAATAGTTCAACACAAAATAAGACCCAGACTATGGATAAACCAAAGACTGTCCCCAGAGACCAACTAGCTACAGCCAAACAGACAAAACTTGATACTGTAGAATCAAATGTGACCAACTGTAACACACAAACACCTACATTACAGAACTTTAATGTAAATGCTGCCTCAACTTACACACCACATTGCAAATTTTGTGCAAGTGATGAACACAGTAGTACTGGGTGTGGCAAATATTCAGACTTTAACTCAAGATCTAGAAGATGAGAACAGTTGAACCTATATAAAAAGTGTACTGGCCAGGGACATTATAAGAAAGACTGTAAATCTAGGTTAAGATTCAAGTGTAAGTTTTGTAAAAGTTCACGACATGTCCCATCAATGTGTGATTCACCGAAGTGTCCAAATAACAATACTCAAACTCAAAAGATACCTCCTCCAAACAAAGATAATCAAGAAAATGCCATTTTCATGGGACATTCTGTTTGTTCAAACAACGTAACAAAAAACACTGAGGTTCTTTTACCAACTATTACTTTGGACTTAGTGAATGGTGAGGGTAGCACCACTCCAGTGAGATGTCTTATATACTCTTGTTCTCAACAAACATTTGTTTCGCAAAATTTAGTTAATAAATTGGGTTTGACACCAAACCCGAATGAACAAGAACTCAATATCACATCCTTTGTTAAGGATAACTCAAACAAAAATAGCTATAAGACAATTGACCTGGAATTACATGTAGAAAATGAATTAGAAAAAATTAAAAGTCATTATTCCAAAAGTAGGACAAAACAAACTGGTTGTACCCAAACTAGAACAAATCATCAAACATTTGAGGAAACAGTACAATATAGCTGATAGACAGATCACAAACAACACAGTCGCTAACATTGAAATGTTAATGGGGGCAGATTATATTCATCTTATTCATAGGGGCATAGTGAAGATAGGTAATGGTATAGCTTATCAGACTACATCAGGGATAGCCCCTTTGGGTGACCTATCCAGATACAACGTAGACCTAAACCAAAATAGTTCATGACTAACAAATACTATGTGCCTCAACTCAGTCCTACATAACACCTGTAAGAATAGCAACACTTTGAGTAATATTATAACAGCTGAGAACATTAATTCATCACTATCAAATGAAACTCTGGATGAGGCAATTCAAACTTTATGGTTGCTAGAATCTGTGGGTATACATGACACAAATCAAACTTCAAAAGATCAGTTAATGGTAGAAAGATTTGAAGACACCATTCAGTGCAAAAACAATAGTTATTTTGTTGAGTTACTTCGGAAAATAAATTGTCCAACTTTAAGAGATAATCTCAAAGTAGCTAAAGGACATTTATATAAAGTAATGAAACAGCTCAGACAAGATAATAGAATTCAAATGTACAGTGATGTCTTCAAAGAACAGCTACAGAAAGGCTTCATTGAAGAAGTAACAAATAACCCTTTTAAAAAAGATGGTTGTCATTATTTGACCCACAGGGGGGTTTAGCGACGAGATGCTCCAACAACAAAACTCAGAGTAGTATATAACTGTAGCCTCAAAAATAGTGATAAACACAGTTTGAATGATTGCCTGATTGAGGGTCCTAATCTCATTTCTGACATTGTGAAGATCTTACTCAGGTTCAGGTTAGATAAATATGCCTTACAAAGTGACATTTCAAAGGCATTTTTGAGAATAAATCTTAAAAATGAATATGACAAGAACCAACTTAGGTTCTTATGGTTCAGAGATCCATTTGATTTGAATAAAGGGTTCATAACCTATAGATTCAATGTTGTGTTGTTTGGAGCCAATTGCTCACCTAGCCTATTAGCATTGACAATTAGACATCATTTGAACCAGTTTAATAACTCTTTAACACTAAACTTCCTCAAGGAACATTTTTACGTAGACAATCTAATAGGCTCAACATCAACAAAATCTGAATTATCTGAGGTCTATGAACACTCTCAAAACATTATGCAGCAAGGTAACTTTGAACTTAGAGAGTGGATTTCAAATGATGAGGATTTAAACAAAAGATTTTAAAGGATAATAATGGTCTTACTGAACCATCAGACAGAGTTAAAGCTTTAGGTATGAAATGGTATTTGAATGCAACTTCTAACAATCATGATTCAATCTGCATTAAAGGTTTTAAACTTGATGAAGAAGCTAACACTAAAAGACAAATATTATTAGAGGCTTCAAAGATTTTTGATCCCATGGGTCTATTCCTGCCTTCAACAATAAAATCAAAGATTCTCCTCCAAGAAGTTTGGAGGACAAATGTTGGGTGGGACGAGCCAATAACAACTGAAGATAAAAAATCTTGGAAGAAGTTAGCTGCTGATTTAACAAAAGTGCAGAACATTAAAATACAAAGGTGCTGTGGGTTTAGGGATAAACCCCAGAGACTTCATGTGTTTGCTGATGCAAGCACACAGGCTTATGGGTGCTGTGCGTACCTTGTAAGCCCTACAGAAAGTCATCTAATTTATGCAAAAGGGGAAGTTGCACCTCTCAAACCTACCCGAACCATACCTCAGTTGGAACTATTGGCTGCTGCGTTAGCCATTAAAACCATTTCATTGCTTAAGGATGCTTACCATGATGTGAACATAACTGATATCCACACCTGGCTCGACAGTCAGATTTGCCTTGCCTGGATACAGAATGATAGCATTAATAGTAAGAACATCTTTGCAAGAAACAGGCTAAAAGAAATAGCTGAAGTTAATGAAAGCCTACAAGTCAACTTTCACTATGTTCCAACTAAACAAAGTCCAGCAGACTTTCTGACGAGGTTTATCCTACAAGTTATTGAAGTCAAACAAAACTTGGTTCATGGGACCTAAGTGGCTCTGTAATACAGACCAATGGCTTGTGGAACAAGTTAACTTGACATTAAATTTAACCTTTTCGAATGAAAAGGTTGAACGAATCACTAATTATGAACATTATTCTGATTTCAGCAAACTTGTCAGGGTCACAGCCTACTGTTTGAGGTTTTCTCACAACTGTTTAACTACAATTAACAAACAGCTAAATAAGAACAATCACAATTATACAGAAGTTGCAACCAAGTACTAGATAGGGCATGCACAACAAAAGGAGTACAATAAAGAGTTAGAATTCTTGACTAATGGGAAACAAACAAAAGAGCCTGTACCATCAGTAGTTGTGGATCTAAATTTGTTCACAGATGAGGAAGGTCTTCTAAGGTGTAAAGGGAGATTAGACAAATCAAAACTGTCTTACAAAAGCAAACATCCAATCCTTTTACCTAGATTTAGCTATCTGACAATATTAATCATCAGACGAACACACAATGATGTACATCATATGAGGGTACCACAGACACTAACTGCATTAAGAAAAACTTATTGGATACCCAAGGGAAGGATCACTGTTAAAACAGTTCTGAATGAGTGTGTCACATGTAGGCGTATTCATGCTAGGCCCTATAGGAAACCAAATCCTCCTGCTTTGCCAGAGGAGAGAGTTACTCTCAACAGACCCTTTGAGACTGTAGGCATTGACTATACAGGAGCATTGACTGTAGGGGTGGTTGACACTGAACAAAAAATGTACATTGTACTGTTTACATGTGCTGCCTCACGAGCTGTTTATCTGGATGTTGTGGAGGACCTTACAGCAGAATCTTTTGTTGCTGTCTTTAAGAGATTCTGTGCACGACATTCAGTACCCAAGACAGTTTGGACTGACAATGCTACAAGTTTCAAGGCTGGTGAACAGGTCATTAACGACTTGTTAAGCAATGAAGTCACACAATTATATGTACAAAATTCAAACATAAAGTGGAAGTATAGTCCAGTTGCCTCTCCTTGGTATGGTTCTATCTGGGAGAGGAATATACAAACAGTAAAGAATTGCTTGAAGAAAGCAATTCGTAAAAAACAGATACACTTGTTTGAGTTGCTCACTCTCCTGACTGAGATTGAGAACATCATCAACAATAGACCATTCACTTATGTGAGTGACAACATTAATGACCCGGAACCATTAACTCCAACTCATTTAATTCGGGGAGAACAGGTTAGTCTCCTGCCGGACTACAATATAGACTCTTCAGAAGAACCAAACTGGACTCAACAACATGATGAACGCCAGACTAAGTTACAATACTTAACTAGAGTTAAAGCTCATTTCATTAAACAGTGGAAAACTGAGTACTTGATGGTTTGGTCTGACACAATTAAGGTGGGTGTTATTATTTTTTTTTATTGGGTTCAAAATCCCAGCTCAGCCGTGAACGGCCAAGCTCTGAAGGGCCAGTTCAACCTACAGCCCAAGTTAAGCTAGATTAAAAACTTACGGACTTGGAGGTCCTATTAGGTCCTACCTCAGGGTTGCTGACTCGATGTGGGCCTACCATAGGCCTCAGTTGCATGAATTTAAGATAAAAACAAAAGGGGCACTATTTATGGTCTTCTTTCTAAACCTTGCAACAACAACACAACCTGCACTATTGCACGATGCAACAATCTTGTATCTAAACAACCAAACTGAATTGCAAGAGAGCTCTCAATAAGACCACACCCTGTAAGTACTGCATTCCACAAACGAGTAGAAAAGACGGGCAGAGCCCCAAAAAATGATGCCACAAGAGTGCCCAAACAATGATGCCACAAGAGTCCAAAAATGCTAGCTCTAAATTAAGTGAATTTTTCAATAACCTTACAATTATGAGATGGATATATATACACACCTTAACTTAATATATACAAACAATGCTGCATCAATCAGCTTAGTCATCATATCGCCTTGGGACAACAATGGTTTTTCCTCTTCTGATTTTCTAACAGTAGGGGACCTTGTTCTCATACATGACAGTATTCCAAGACAATATTGGCCTCTGGCTAGAGTTTTAGAACTCAGACCAGGGGCAGACGGGATAACATGAGTGGTCAAATTAAGGACTTCAACGGGTGACACAACAAGAGACATTTCTCTTTTGTACCCCCTAGAGTCTGGACCCAAAACAATGGACTTTGGAAAGCCCTCTCCACCGACAGTAACAACTGGAGACACTGAACTTCCAGTAACTATCCCCATGAGTAGGAGCAGTAACACATCCTACTACAACATTGACAGACACAAGACCTCAGCGACAAACAGCGTTAAAGGGGCGACTAGTTTTACAACAAAAAATAGATGCTGGGGAATTGTAATTTCATCATCTAACTTTCACTTTTCCTTTTCTTATGGTAAAGACTATGGACAGTTTCATCCTATGGATGTATATTTTCTCTTCTAATTAAATGCTACATCTTCTCCATGAGAAGGTGAGGATAGTCACTGTTAATCAGATTACCAGGCATTTACAGTCAAATAGTTAGCTAGTCTACACTCAGACATAAAAATTGGTGACAATGACACCAAGATTTTTATCTCCCGGGTCCCACAGTATATGGAAAACTGATACGTGTGGGTAGATGGGAGGTAACGAAAATGGTCCACTGAGTAGGTAGGTAGTTAATCTAACAATTATTAAACTCCTTTTATGTCAATAACTGGGTGGATGAAACCAATTGGTTGCACACCAAAGTTATTCTCCACATTAGTATTTATATACTGTGTGATAGAGCGTGCTCGGTAATAGATATACATTACCGATCAACCAACCGAAAAAAAACAAGAGGACGCTGGTGGAAAAAGACGCGGGAAGAACGGACGGAAAAGAAGGAACGGCTGAACAAGAAGGAACGGAGAGAAAGAAAAGGCTAAACAACGGAAAAAGATCCCCACCAGCAAGTACGCTCTCAAAAATTGAGCAAAGAGAAGAGGGACTGTCTAATAACACTCAGTAAGTGATCAATTGTGTTTTTGTCCCCAGTTTGGGGACATAATATAAGCTGGGTCAGTAAAATTAGGCCTACATTGTGGTCTAAGACCTAGCATCAACTCATAGCTTAACAAAGGCTAAGGTAAATTACCCTAACATAATTTGGTGAGGAATCCGACTGTGGACCTCAATTTACTCTGCCCGCTCTGGACCATTTCCGGAATCTCTAGGCTGACCCCTACAAGGCTAGGCTTAATCTACTTTATAGTTAGACTGGAGATATTAGGGGTGAGTTAATTGGGAACCAATTCATACAGAGCATTTTTCAAGCCAGGTCTAATAATGAAACACAACCCTCAACAAATGGTGTTTGTGAAGTTAAGGTTAACACATCTGCAGTTCAATTACCGAGATTTGTACTCAAAACATTTTCTGGGAGTAATCAGGAATGGCAAGGATGGGCAGACAGTTTTCAATCAGCAGTTCATTTTAGTCAAGTGTTAAGTGCGGTGGAGAAGTTTAATTATGTGCAGTCCCTCTTGGAAGGGGAGGCAGCAAAGACAACAGCAGGATTAGCATTAACAGAGGCTAATTATAATATAGCTTGGGATATATTAAAGAAACGGTTTGGTAAGCCAGAGATCTTAATTAAAAGCCACCTCCGTGAACTTTTAGCTATACCTCCTGTTAATAATCTCAATAGTGTCAAGGAGTTACGGCAGTTATATGATGAATTTGAAGTTAGAACCAGGTCCCTGGACAACTTGGTTGTAGGAATGGAAAGGTATGGTATAATGTTGGTTACTATACTGGAGTTTAACATCAGCCATTATTGTGTGAAAATACTAGTAGGCCTACCCCAGAAGTAGAGACATCAGTAGCATATGCCACTGCTATGAAAGTGACTAAAAGTAAAGGAGGATTATTGCAAACAGTTGCAGCATTATTAATTGGGAATGATGGAGAAGCTACTGTAAAAGTGTTGTTTGATAGTGGTAGCCAGTGTAGCTTTATTAAGACCAGAATTTCCAGAAAATTGAAGTTTAAAGAACTTAAGAGGGAAAATTTAAGAATTTCTGGGTTTGGGGGTTCCGTTCAAAACCGAACCAAAGTTAAGAAGGTAGAAGTTCTGGTTAAGGGGTTGTTACCCCATGTCCCACTATGAAGGTCCAAGCTGTAGAGATTGAGGAACTTTGTGCTCCAGTCACTACTTGTTTAGATATGGCATGTGTCCAAGAATTGCGAGTTAAAGGAATTAATTTGGGCAGTAATAAGTTTGAAGGAACAGAAGATATTAGTCTTTTGATTGGAGCTGACTATTACTGGGACTTCATCACTGGTAATATTGTCCGCACATCTCGAGGTCCAGTAGCTATTGAAAGTAAACTAGGCTGGATGCTATGGTAGCTATTGCAATGAAATGGAGGTTAAAGCTCTTTTTGTTAAGATTGAGGAGAACAGCCATGGTTTGGAAAGGCATCGGAAAGCGTTTTGGGAACTTGAATCCATTGGCATAAAGGACAAACAGGCAAGTACAGTGAACAGTGATGTTTTAGAGCAATTTGAAAAAGGGATTGGGTTTAGAGATGGTTGCTATGAAGTTGGCCTCCCTTGGAAGGATTCTTGCAAACCCAATTCAAACCTTCAGCTAGCTAATAGGAGGTTGGAGACTTCATTGCACAGGCTAAGAAAAAATGAGGAGTTGTTAATTGAATACAATGAGGCCATCCTAAGCTATGTAAAGGAGGGCTATGCTGAAAGGGTGCAAGGTGAGCTGGTGAGCCAGGAGGCACATTATCTGCCACACCATGCAGTAGTACGGCGAGACAAAACTACCACCAAACTGAGAGTAGTTTTTCATGGCTCAGCCAAGAACAAAGATGGTGTGTCCTTGAATGACTGTTTGGATGTTGGGCCAAATTTAAATGCAGATTTATTTTCCTTGTTACTGAGATTCAGGTTTGGTAGAGTAGCAGTGACTGCAGATGTGAAGCAAGTCTTTTTGCGGATAAAGTTAAAACCAGAGGACAGCGATGCGGTAAGGTATCTGTGGGTGGATACGAAAGACTTGTTGGGAAATGAACCTAAAGTTCAAGCATATAGAATGAAGTCAGTGTTGTTTGGCCTCAGCTCTAGTCCATTTCTGTTGGCAGCTACTATGCAGTACCATTTTAAGAAATATTCTGAAGTCTATCCTAACACTATTGAACACATAATGAAAATTTTTTATGTTGATGATTTGCTGTGTTCCGTGGATAATACAGAAATGGCTAAACAGAGACTATTCATTAGTATTGATTAGTGTCTTCATGTTGATGCCTTTATTTTTTATGTATGTGTTTATGTTTTGTTTGTATGTTTCAGAGTTCCATCATTGTTTAGCGTTATGGATATTGGTCAATAAACGTAATACAAAAAGTGGAATCTTATTTATGAGGGAATTTTTTACAAAACAATAGTGAATCTCAACAGGTCAACATGCCCGTGGTGAAATGTGCAATTGAGGGGTGCGCATATGAGACCCCCACACACAGCGACGCCGTGGTAGCAGCACTCCTCACAGCCCACTGCACTGTCCATTCCGTGTCCGCTGACGGCACCACGGCCCAAGTGGAGAAGGTGAGAGACCAACAATATCTTCAGCCGGTACGAGCGAGGAATGGTCATACTTCACATCGCGATGGATGGACTATGTGGATGCCACCAAAATCACGGGTCGTGACAAAGTGGTGCAGCTACTGGAGTGCTGCGATGAACCCCTTCGCAAAGACCTCACACGATCAGCCGGTGGTAGTCTGACGGGGAGAAGTGAAAGTGAGGTGCTCGCAGCCATAAAGAAACTCGCAGTCAGAGGAGAGAGCACCATGGTTGCTAGAGTGGCGCTGCACAACATGCGCCAAGACCGTGACGAAACCGTGCGTTCATTCGGCGCCCGACTCCGTGGCCAGGCAGGGGTATGCAAGTACATCACCAAATGCTCGAGCTGCGATGCGGATGTGAACTACACGGAGGCCATCTTGCGCGACATCCTGACCCGCGGCATTGAGGACCCCGAGATTCAACTGGATCTACTCAGCAATACGAATAAGAACATGACTTTAGAGCAGGTCTTCCAGTTCGTCGAGGCCAAAGAATCCGGCAAGCGCTCAGCATCACGTCTCCTGGACTCTCAGGGCGTCGAGGCTGCTAACAGCGCCTACAGCCGGAACAAGAAGGACGCTCTGAAGGAGATGACAGTCGGCAACCATGAGGTGTGCTCATATTGCGGCAGGAAATGGCACGGCAAAAGTACCCCAGGCAAGGTCCGAAAGAAAGACTGCCCAGCCTATGGCCACACATGAAGCCACTGCAATCGTGAGAACCACTTCGAAGCAGTGTGTAGCAGCAAGCACAAACCATCAAGAATTGAGATAATAGCGAATTCACATGCAATATGCAAAGAAGGTGTTGTATTTGAGGCCCTCTGCTCGATTGCCACAACTGGCCGACGCCGCATCAGGAGAGTCACCGCCCTTGATTATCTTTATCATCGCCTTTCCGACACATGGATTAAGCAAGCCTCCAAACCTCAGCCATTCATAAACCTCACAGTGACAGCCGTCGATGAAGATTACGCTGCACTCGGATTCGAGCTAAAGGCCGCGCCCAAGATTGCTACACTCGGTGCGATGGCTGACACTGGCTGCCAGAGCTGTCTGGGAGGCATCAAAGTCATCCACCGCATAGGCCTCAAACAAGTCGACCTTATCCCCGTCACGATGAGAATGCGCGCCGCCAACAACGGATGCATCAAAATACTCGGCGCCGTCATCCTGCGACTCTCTGGAAAGGACAAAACCGGCAAAGTGGTAACAACTCGTCAACTCACCTATGTCACGGACAACTCCGACAAGCTGTTCCTCAGCAAGGAGGCATGCATCGCGTTCGGCATGATCACCGACAACTTCCCGACGATCGGTGAGACGTCTTCGCATCGACTCGAGGCAACCTCGGCAGCCGACACCGCGAGCGACGAGGTGCTGGCGAGAGATAGTGCTATCAGCAGCGAGAGCGGTCAGACCAGCCCATGCGACTGTTCGATACGTCAAACACCGCCCCGGCCGCCATCACAACTACCGTTCCTGGCGACTGAGAAGAACCGCGACAGACTGCGGCAGTACTTGGTCGAACACCCCGGTACCCGTCCCTCTTCACTGGCAAGATGACGTCAAGCGTGAACCCGACCAAGACGTGAAATTGGGCGTAATCGAGCCAGTGCCGGTCGGCGAAACGGTGACATGGTGTCACCGGATGGTGGTGTGCGCCAAGAAGAACGGGAAGCCACGCCACACGGTCGACTTCCAGCTCCTGTACATACATGCCAGCCGCGAGACACACCATACTCAGTCACCATTCCACCAGGCACGGTCGGTACCCCATGGCAAGAAGAAGACCGTGTTCGATGCCTGGAACGGATACCACAGCGTGCCCCTCCGCGAGGAAGACCATCACCTGACTACCTTCATCACTCCGTGGGGCGGGTACCAGTATTGCACGGCGCCCCAGGGCTATATCGCCTCTGGTGATGGCTATTCGAGACGTTACGACGAAATAGTATCCGATGTTCCAAACAAAACCAAGTGTATCGACGATACGCTGCTCTGGTCGGACGACCTGAGTCAACTGGCTTGACATCTGCGGCAGACACGGCATCACGCTGAACCCTGAGAAGTTTGTATTTGAACAAGACACTGTGGAGTTTGCTGGCTTCGAAATCATACTCGACAGAATACGACCCTGCAAGAAGTATCTGCAGGCCATCCGTGACTTTCCTACACCAAAGAACATAACTGACATTCGCTCATGGTTTGGGTTAATTAACAAGGTGGCGTATGCTTTCGCTATGGCAAAGAGAATGATACCTTTTCGCCAACTCTTGAAGCCCGGCACTCCCTTCCGATGGGATGATCAACTCAACAATCTGTTTGAAGAGTCGAAGGTGGTGATCATCAGTGAGATCGAGGAGGGTGTAAGTATATTTGACAAAACAAAGCCGACCTGTCTTGTGACCGATTGGTCGAAGTCAGGGATCGGATTCTGGCTATCCCAGAAGCACTGTGAATGTCCTGGTGCTGAACCCTTTTTCTGCCCCACTGGTTGGATGGTCACTCTCGTTGGCAGTCGTTTCACCCACCCCGCCGAGTCACGCTACGCGCCGATCGAGGGGGAGGCTCTGGCAGTCGCTGACGCACTGGACAAGGCCAGGTACTTCGTCCTCGGCTGCGATGACCTCATCATCGCTGTTGACCACAAACCGCTGCTGAAGGTGTTTGGCGACAGGTCGCTGGAAGACTTACCGAATGCTCGACTGAGAAATCTGAAGAAGACTCTCCGCTACATATTTCGCATGATCTATGTACCTGGTGCGAGGCATCGCGCTGCTGACGCTACGTCCCGCCACCCCACCGGCGACCGCCAACCTGAGAAGATGCTCCTGGCAGACGACATCTCCGGTCTGCGCCACTCATTCTTAGCTGGCATACGCACAGAAGGAACGGCTGCGTACAACGACGAAGCCCTCGACGAGGTTAAGGCCTCCGCGATCTCAGCTCTGAACACGCTGCAGTCCGTTACCTGGGACCGGGTAAAATTGGCGACGAGCAGCGACCAACACTTGAGAGAGCTCGTCCCGATAATCGAGTCAGGCATGCCTGACTTCCGTCACGAGCTCCCACCCCCACTCAGAGAATATTACAAATTCCGAGAGGACCTGTACACGGTGGACGGCGTCGTCGTATTCTAAAACCTTGTTGTGATCCTTCCCTCTCTCCGGCAGGATGTACTGAACGCGCTCCACGCAGCCTACCAGGGCGTATCGTCGATGGTCGCGAGGGCTGAGGTGTCCGTGTTCTGGCCCGGCATCACCCCTGCTATCACTACCCTCAGGAACAGTTGCAACCATTGCAACCGTATGGCACCTTCGCAGTCCAGTGCTCCTCCAATTCCTCCGGTGTTCCCCGTCTACCTTTTCCTGTGCATCTGTGCCGATTATTTCCACTATAAAGGTACCAACTACCTGGTGATCGTCGACAGGTAGAAGTGCGACAGTTCGATCAATACTGGTGAAGGTTGACGGTTCAGGCAGAGTGACTCTGCGAAACAGAAAATTTCTGAGGAAATACGTGCCCGTCCAACCGCACGGACGCCGCCTCACCTTCGGGGACGACTCCTTCCTTCACCTCTCCAGCCCTGCGCCCGGATCGGGGCAGTGCGCGACCTCACCCCCAAAACCACGCATGAATGCTCCCGCCTTCACCTCTCCAGCCCTGCGCCCGAATTGGAGCAGTGCGCAACCTCACCCCCGAAACCACGCTCCCCGTCCGCAGTCGAGCGATCATCCCCTATCGCCCACCAACTGGCTGGCAACGTAACCTCACCGACCAGCCCCACATCACTTCCACTGCACACCCCACCACGAGGCCTGCCCTCCAAACCAACTGCGCACCCTCAGCAGTGCCCACCAACACCGTCCCTGGCACCCATTGAGCGCTTCCAGCAACGAGATTCCTCGCAACCTGCTGCTTCAGGTGCTGCGTCCAGGTGTCCCCTTCTCCAACCGATGCCACTGCCGTCAGACGCTCCGGACGCGATAGGAAGACACCTTCATGGCAGAGCGATTACGATATGACGAACACGCTACATACTACATGAACAACCCCCTCTCGCCATCGACACCCATACCCTGTACCACACTATTACATGTACAGTATAACAGTGTTTGTTCCCCTTTTTTTCACTATACTATATCAAAGACTCTGGGGGAGATAGAGAATATTCATTATTATTGATTGGTGTCTTCATGTTGATGCCTTTATTTTTCATGTATGTGTTTATGTTTTGTTTGTGTTTCAGAGTTCCATCATTGTTTAGCGTTATGGATATTGGTCAATAAACGTAATAAAAAAAAGTGGAATCTTATTTAAAGAAGACGAAACTATCCGTGTGGGACAGAAAGAAGATGAAAGAAGTTGCAGATCGAGAAAAAGAATCGTCAAAATATCGGAGATTTGACGCCTGCTTTTCATTCGGTACGCGCACGACGTCTGCTGCATCAAAGGTGGAACCCTCTGAAGATTTGCTACCTACCTTCAGCCTAGGAGCTGGAGACGGTGCCCCGGCTGCACAGGTTGTGGAAGTGGAACCCTCAGAACGTCAGAAGACCTGATCACTTCAGCAGACTATCATCCAGAGGATGAAGATGACACGGTAAGACTTCGTGCAATCATTGACACACATCCAGAATACCCAACAGATCCACACCTGTTTTGTGACACACCTATATCACCTGACCTGGTACGTGCTCTACTTGAGTTAGGCCCTTGTCAGCCAGGTCTTAAAGATAATTTTGACAATTTTCCAAAAGATGAAGCTGGACGTCATTTCAATGCAACTTGGTACAAACAAAAACAAGTGAAAAGTAGTCGTGAAATCGATAGGCACTGGCTGGTTTACTCACCAAGAGCGAACACTATGCTTTGTTTTGCTTGTTGTTTTTTTGCAAATCGGTCGGATGCTTGGAGTGATCCAAAAACTGATTACAAGATTTTTGCTAAAGGTACGCACAAAATTGAAAAACATGAAAAAGGTGAAAGTCACAAAAAAGCAGAGAAAGAACTTTTCCTTACCAAATTCCGTTTGTTCAACGATAGAACTGTCTTGGCTGGTCTTGTAACGGCGGAAAGGAAAGCGATAGTAGATGTATACATCAACCTTGATGTATACCTGTCTCTATACCTTTTTTCTGGCAGTTTACCTCGTCTTTCAATATTAAAAGAAGAACAACGCAATCATATCGAATCTTTCGCATTGACTTAAAGAAGCTTTGTGATACCAGATGGGCGTCCAGAAAGTCAGCAGTAGAGGCAGTCTTGAAGAATTTACCACCACTAGTAGTTGCCCTGCAACGAATTGTGGATGGTGAGATAAAAAAATGTACTCCTAAACAGCTTGCTGAGGCAAAGGGTATTCTGGTAACACTCGATACTTACGAATTCTTAGTTCTTCTTATATTCTGGAGTAAAGTGCTAGAGAAGGCTTTCAATTTATTCACATATTTACAGAAAAGTAGTCTAGATCTGGTAACGGCTTCTCATTTGATTCAGCTTTTTGAAAATGATATGAATAACATGCGAAATGAATTTGAATCTGAATTCAAACAGATTGAGAATGAAGCAACTGAGTTGGCTCGAAAATGTGATACTACGGAATACAAGCAGCACAGAGTACATAAAAGAAAAAGATTCCATAAGGAAATTGTAGAGGATGAAGAATATTTGATACCTGGAAGAAATTCATAGTTGAATCCTACTTAGTTTACCTAGATTCTGTTATAAGTAGCACAAATAAAAGATTCGAGCATTTTAAAAATGTGGTTTCCAAATTTAGTGGTTTAGATCCAAAACATTTTTACAACGCAGATAATGTGAACAAATTAGAATTTTTGACAGACATGTACTCAGACGTCATCGACAATCAAACCGAAATTGTGCAAGAGTTTCTTTCATTTAAAGACATACTGTATACAAAGAGATAATGAGCACTAGCAGGAAGGCAAATTCAAGTGTCGAGAAACTGACCATCAACAATGTACTAAAATTTGTGATCGCCAATGGCATGTGTTCCATTTATCCTAACCTGTCGACATTGTACCATTTTTCTGACCTTGCCAATAAGTAGCGCAGTTGCGGAACGATCCTTTAGCCGACTCAAACTCATAAAGTCCTACCTGCGTTCTACAATGGGTGAGGATAGATTGTCCGGGTTAGCTTTGCTCTCCATTGAAAGATAGTTGGCTACTGAACTAGATTATAATAAAGCAATAGATAACTTCGCTAGAATGAAGCCTGGACGAAAGAGGCTGTTGTAGTTGCTTCATAAGTTCATACATTATTCAGATTGCTTCGTATTGTTTTGATTTTACTTTTGAAATATAAAATAAATAAATAACACATGTGTTTTTATTATGTTTTGATTTTAAATACAATATAAATATATGAACTTACTATAAAACTATAATTCTTGTGTTTTGATTTTAAATACAAAATAAACATGTATAATGAATTTAAAATTATTTTATTTGATATACGGGGTGGTGCCTTTTTTATGTGCTCGCTCCCCCTGACGTTAGAACCTGGCTACGCCACTGGGCAAAATATATTGATTGGTCTTCGTAGAAGGGAAAAATGTAATATTATTTTGCAGGTTTATGATGACTTTATTAGAATGTTATACCTAAGTAAAATCATTTGTGTTTATATTCAATTCAGTTAATCTGATGATGGCTGAATTAAACTGATGAGATGTGATATACTTTATTATATCAAGGTAATGATATTTTCTTTGATGTAATTAATCCTAATCTGTAGTATAAACAATTCATATAAATGTCCTATGTTTACTATATCTATGATACCAGATGGGAGGCACATGCTATGGCAACAGCAGCAATTTTGAAATCTTTCCTTAAAATTTTAGAAGCGTTAGAATGTATAGCTGAAGACCAGTCACAAAAGGGAGACACTAGAAGAGAAGCAAATAATATTGCAAATAAGATGCAAGAGCTAGAATTCGTTTTTATGTTGAATTTTTGGGATGAGATTTTGCAAAATTTTCATAGAGTAAGCAAAGTTCTACAGAATAAGGATGTGAACTTAAAAACATGTGCAGATCTGTATGGATCATTAGCTGACCAACTGTGCACTTCACGAGATGAATTTGAAAGATATGAAGCAGCTACAAAGGAAATGCTACCAGATGTTGATTACAAGGCAGCTCAAACTCGCAAACGTATCAGAAAGAAGGTACCCAATGACGGAGATGCACCAGAAGTATATCTGAATGCCAGAGATAAATTTCTTATCACCACCTTTTACACAATTGTTGACAAACTTGAAACTGAGATGAGAAGAAGAGGAGAGATATACAAAGAAATAGCAGAGAGATTTTCTTTTCTAAGTGATGTGCCACATAATGTCACCACTTCATCATCTACTGAAATTGAAAGGTATTCTCAGGGTTGTAAAAAGATGATTGATGCTTACCCAGAGGACTTGAACACTAATTTCTCTGCTGAGCTTCAGCAGTTTCACTCATATGTGTGCCATAAGTTCAGTGCAAAAAAAATGTAAAAACAAGATTCAGTCATGCTGAACTTTATAAAATAATTGTAGAAGACAATATTGAGTGTGCCTTCCCAAATGTAGAAATTGCCTTTCGTATATTTTTAACATTAATGGTCACAAATTGCTCAGCTGAGCGTTCATTTTCTCAGTTGAAGTATATTAAAAATACCAACAGAACAACTATGCAACAAGGCAGGCTGGATGCCTTATCTCTACTAAGTATAGAAGCAGATGTGTTACGTAAGATTAGTTTTGAGGATCTGATCAAAGACTTTGCAATTAAAAAAAGTAGGAGAAAACTTTTCAAATATAAATGAAGTGGAAGTATACAAAAATAAACATTATTTTCCATCTTACTGTAAGTTTTGTTTCATTTCAAAAAATAAAATTTTATTTTATGGTTTATTTTTGTTTATATTTTGAATTACATATATATTGGGCACCAAAATCTTTTAAGTGCTTAGGGCCTCTAAAGGTCTTAATCCGGCCCTGAGGGTAGGCTAGGTCCCACCAGTTTCTCAGGAGCGCCCACGGGGTACGGATTGCTTTTCATCACGTATGGGTATAAAGAACAGAAATCGTAGTAATGGAGCTTCACGCCCTCCGTAGGTGGAAAGTAAAGTCTGAAAGGATTTGTACGTCCTCCAAACAAGCTATCACCACATTTGAGAGGATCCAGCACCATTGAACGCTTGATCGTTTTTATTTCCTCACGGTACACCTCGTCTGTCTCCATCCGTGCATCATATTCATGCTCCCACAAGACTTTGTGAGTGAACTGTGATCCTATAAGTTGATCGCGGGTGCGGGTTGATGCGAGACAGTCGGCAGGAGACCTACCGTGGATATCTCCGGTGATTCCGCACTCAGGACGGGGGCATCCATGCCACCAGCAACCGCTAAAGGAGTACACAGTCTTCACACCAGTGACACGGTTTTCACTTAACCCATCAACCCAAAAAACACGTCCATTAATCTTAATGGGTACTTCACCCGTTTTGCGGGCGTGCTTTATGTATACACCTGTCTGTTGCTGTAGGTGTATGAGCCAGTAAATAGCCTTGTGCCCGTAACTGCGGGGGTTGTTTCGGTGAATAATGGCTAAGGTGTCTTTAGGCATGAAGTTATTCTTGAACACCGTAAAACATAATGATGCGATGGTGGTTGCGACTTGCAGTGGATTGCATTTGAAACGGGCTATGTACATCCTTCTAAAGGCCTGGAAACATACTCTAAGCACGCGCACATCATTCACGCAATAACGCTCACATTCATCAGCTATATTATAAGGGTTACTTTCATTAAAACTGTCGTAGTATCGATCAAAGTCTTCACGTTCATCCATACAGTCAAAATAATGTTTGGGGGGTGGTGGGCCTACGTAGTTTAAAGTCTCGCTGGTGAGGAAAGTGTAAGGGAAGTATCCTTTGGAAACTTCAGCTGCTACTCCCATCACCTTGGGTGGCTTTGCTAATTTACAAGGTGTGAATAATAAAGTATCTTTAAATTGTACATTGCCTCTTATCTGCATCTGTATTAATTTGTTGCCTCTTTTCAATGGATCACCTGTAAATATCTCAGAGGATTCGTGTTCAAGCAACTCCTTATAAAGGAACTGCGTGTCAAACTTTGCCCCGTTATGGGCGAGAATATACACAGTCATTTTTTTGAACTTGTCGGCTAACTTGACAATATAGGACACAAATAGTTTCACAGGACTATCGCGGACATTCGTTTTAAAAACGTTTGTCCGTTTACCACATTTGGGGCACTCGTCACATTCGATACCTATACACTCATCACAGATGGTCTGGCTCACAAGTAAATGTGGAATTACCTCTTTGGTTTCAGCGTTCGTATATGTTTCTATATCGTAGTATACAGTTATACAAGGGTTATTTTTAGGCTTAGCATCTTTCATATAACATACATGCTTTACTCCATCCGCCTTATATTCCTCCTGGCATATAGGACAGTGAATTATGTCACACTTGTGCTTAAATTTCCCCAATTATCCATTGTGTGAAACATACCACATTCACAGATTCTCATTTTCCTGCACGTGCCAATTGATTTATGGAAATCAAAACAGATATTATTGAAAAATGTGCGTCTACACACATCACAGTCTCTCTTCTCAGCTTCAACTACACGGCTTTCACATTTGGTGCTTTTACACTGCTCACATACCATGTGACATTCTTTACAATGTCTCACTATATCATCCGCAAACTCGAGGCACCCCTTACACAAATCATGATGTCTCCCATATTTTCGACTTTTGTCATAACTAGCGTAAAGCCCCCTTATATTACGGATGGGGAGATACGTTGTTCCTGACAATCCTAAAATAAGTAGGGGTCTTGTACGATCTCTCACACAGCTTTTAAAAACATACACAGTCCTACGACGATCATCCAACCCAAACACAACTATGCGGACATTCATTTCCTGTTCTACCCTTCTCAGCTCTTCAGGACCCATATTACAGTCAAATTCAAGTTCACAGTATAAAGCTAGTTTACGGGCACGCTCCACGACTGTAAGCAACCAAATTTTTTGAGTTCGTGTATTTTGTACAGTAAACATACGTGCTAAGAGTACTGCTATAAAGCCGCAACCACGATCGACGTTTATATGCTTTCGGTAAATAGTCGGAGAATTGAAGTTAAGAGTATACGGTATGGCACTATGACCCGCAACACGGTATACATGGTCAATATTTACCGTGAAGTTGTCCATATTGAAGGCTATACTACTTTGGGCGGCTTGCATTATACGCCCTAATATATATTCTACATCTTCAGCCGCCAAACGTCTAAATGGCACTATCACCCAATAATCGTCTACATCACCGTCATCTGACCCGAATCCAAAGGACAGACTCGTCCTGACTTCACGCTCGTCACGATTCTGAAGAGCAAACTCTATAATATGCTGTACAACCCGGCGTAACCCGCGCTCAATTCCATTGCTATACATGACTCTAGGGTCGACCCTGACTCTATACCGATTTCTAGTCAAGGCTGGGGTGGGGGCTGCGGATCGCACCAATTCCAGCGTTATAGCATCCTCAACAGAACGGGGGGCGGCGGATGAATTAGGGGCTATATTAGCGAAAGGTGGTGCTGCTGGGGGGCCTGTTGCGTAGGAGGTTGAGGGTTGGGGCTCTATTATTGTAGACTTAACAGAACGGGGGGCGGCGGATGAATAAGGGGATATATTAGCGGGAGGTGCTGCTGGGGGGCTTGTTGCGTAAGAGGTTGAGGGTTGGGGATCTATTACCGCTGCAACAGGCTCGTATTTCGGGCGCTTTATACCTGACGCGGGGTTCTCATACCTCCGCTTTGGACGTGCTACCGGTGTCGCTGGTGAGGGTTCGTTGGCAGGGAAGGAGATCACAACTACACTGTCGTCGAGGTCATCCGTAATGATGGGCTGCTCTACCTCATCGTCATTCACGGTTCTGTGGGAGAAGAAATATAAGGAACAGCACTCAAAATTTGTAATATTTTGTAAATGACCCACTTAGGAGTGTGACGTGTTAGAAATGGACTCTGTAGAAAAATTCAGATTCCCGAGCCCATCCACATGTATTATATCTGGACCTACAGGATGTGGTAAAACTGTGTTTATGCTTAAAATCATTAAAGAAAAGGGAGAGATGTTCTCGAAATTTGTGCGTAAAGTTATATGGTGCTATATTAGGGGCTATATTAGCGAAAGGTGGTGCTGCTGGGGGGCCTGTTGCGTAGGAGGTTGAGGGTTGGGGCTCTATTATTGTAGACTTAACAGAACGGGGGGCGGCGGATGAATAAGGGGATATATTAGCGGGAGGTGCTGCTGGGGGGCTTGTTGCGTAAGAGGTTGAGGGTTGGGGATCTATTACCGCTGCAACAGGCTCGTATTTCGGGCGCTTTATACCTGACGCGGGGTTCTCATACCTCCGCTTTGGACGTGCTACCGGTGTCGCTGGTGAGGGTTCGTTGGCAGGGAAGGAGATCACAACTACACTGTCGTCGAGGTCATCCGTAATGATGGGCTGCTCTACCTCATCGTCATTCACGGTTCTGTGGGAGAAGAAATATAAGGAACAGCACTCAAAATTTGTAATATTTTGTAAATGACCCACTTAGGAGTGTGACGTGTTAGAAATGGACTCTGTAGAAAAATTCAGATTCACGAGCCCATCCACATGTATTATATCTGGACCTACAGGATGTGGTAAAACTGTGTTTATGCTTAAAATCATTAAAGAAAAGGGAGAGATGTTCTCGAAATTTGTGCGTAAAGTTATATGGTGCTATTCAACGTATCAATCAGTGTTCAACGAGTACCAAGATGATATTTTGTTCCACAAAGGCGTATATGACGTTAATTCGTTAAAGGGAAATGAACATACAATCATTGTAATTGACGATCTCATGTTGGAGATGGATAAAACGTTTGCCGAGACATTTACAGTATTCTCCCACCATCTTAACATAAGCGTGTTCTTCATCAATCAGAATCTATTTTTCAAAAATAGATACATGCGCGATGTGTCGTTAAATACGCAATATCTAGTCTTATTCGCGCAACGTAGAGATGTATCACAAATTGGGGTATTAGCCGATCAAATGTTCCCGAATCAGCGTAAGGAGTTTTTGGAAGTTTATAAAGAAGCTACAAGCACGCGTTACGGATATTTGCTTTGCGACCTTCATCCGCGAAATACGTTTAGAGTGCTTCTGCGAACGAATATATTTCCAAACGAGCCTGAAACGGTGTATATTCCAGAATGACAAAGAGCCTAAAGAAATACCGTGAATTAATAAAAATCTATCATCGACTGCCCCAGGCATTGCAGCAGATGTTTATTAAAAATATCGATGCCGACTTTTTAAAATGCATCTGTGAAATCTGTCTTAACGTTATAAATTGCAATGTATCAATGAAAACCCATCAGAAGGCTCGCCTACGCCGCTACAAGAACATAATACGTGCACTCGCTCGTAAAAGCCAAACTGTAGCGAAGAAAAAACGAATTATTGTACAAACAGGAGGGTCATTTCTCCCCATCTTATTTTCAGTTTTGGGTCCTTTACTGACTAGATTAATATAATGAAGAAAGTGGTAGTGATTCCCCACGAGGTGTACGCTTCACTGCAAAGGAATTCAGACACGTATCTAGATCCCTGTAAAAGCAGACTTAAAAGAATGGAAAGCGAATTGTTAGCCCTATTAAACAGTGAAAAAACACCTGATGAGAAAAGAATCTTATACCAAGAAGCTCTGCAGAAATTTCTTCACGAGTACGAAAATTATAAGAGCCCTACAGAGATTCCTGTGGTTATTAGGCACAGCACGGGGGACGATGGCGACATAGGATCTGTGCCCGACGACACAGCTGACCAACCAAAAAGATTACCCACACAACATATCGAACATGTATTAAAAAATACCCTCCCACTTACATTGAGGAGTAAAGACTTAAGTCTTTATAATCTATTGAATGAGGATCCCGCCATACAATGGACCGATACAGGGGAGATCATTGTGGAAGGATCAAAGGTACAGGGATCGAATATCGTAGACATTGTCCATGATCTGGTGAGAAAGTGGGATAGGCCATCACCATCAGGATGGAAGCATATTAAAGCAAGACTACAACAAATAAATGTCCCTAAAACGTTGATAGGAAATTTGAACAGGTTAAAAGACTTGGAACATGCAACGCCTGTGACACAATTGAAGGCACCGTCACCCCCGGCGGTAACACCTTTCAAGAGGAGCAAGAAGAGGTTAAACCAACCCTACCCACGTGCCTCTAAAATACGCAAATGGCTAACGCATTAACCAAACGCTATTATGACATTTCTACCCCATCCTCTTACGGCGGCGTAGATAGACTGTACAGAAGTGTTTACGGAGTAGGAAAAAAAGATGTTGAAAGATTTTTGAGGGAGCAGGACGCTTATACGCTTCATAAGCCTGTGAGAAAAAGGTTTAAAACAGCCAAGACAACGGCTTCCTCGATTGATTCTATTTGGCAAGCAGATTTAACAGACATGCAAAGATATTCTGTGTATAACGATGGTTACCGCTACATTCTATTCATAATAGACGTATTCTCTAGATATCTGTGGCTAGTTCCTCTGAAAAATAAATCACCTGAAACAGTTGCTAAAGCCACCAAAACGCTAATGTTAAAAGAAAACAGGGTCCCTGGCTATTTTTGTACGGATATGGGGAAGGAATTTATAGGCCGTGCTTTTCAGAACATGTTGACAGAGTTTAATATCAGCTATTACACAACCAATTCTATACATAAGGCTTCTTTAGCTGAAAGAGTTCAGCGCACCATAAATGAACGCATGCACCGTTATTTTACACATAAAAACACATACAGATTTCTAGACATTCTGGAATCATTGGCATCATCCTACAACCGCTCACACCATCGCACGATTGGGACAACACCTAACGAAGTTTTAGAAAGAGGTACGCTCCCGAGAAGAGATGGATCACCACCACCACCACACTCTGCGCGCTTCAAAATCAATGATTATGTAAGGCTGTCGCGTTCGGGGAATAAATTCGCAAAGGGTTTTGAGCAAGGATGGACACGCGAGATTTTTAAAGTTAGGGCTGTGAGACCTAAAGGTGAGATAATGATGTATTACATTGAAGATTTGAATGGGGAAGAAATCTCAGGAGGTTTTTACCGCGAGGAATTGCAGAAAGTTGCGTTTAATTTAGAAAAAAATGTGTTTAAAATTGAGAAAATTTTAGGAAGCAAAGGTTCAGGAAGGAGAAAAATGTACCTGGTGAAATGGCTAGGGTACCCAGAAAGCTTCAACACCTATATAAAAGCTGATGCAATAATGAAGCTTAAATAGTATGCAACATGGCTCCTAACCATTTCTACGTCACGCTCCCGTCCTCCTCGTCCCTGTCTGTACACCCTAACAACACACTAGCCAACTTTGTAACAGAACTCCATGGGCACATTGAATTGGGTCGTGATTCGTATGAGGTGGGGATATGCGAAATTCAGCTGGACACCGTCTTTTTAAATATTGAACATAAAGAAACCGTTTTTACGATTCTTAGAGACATTGACGAGTGTGAAAAAGCTGGGGTAGCTATGGATGAAACTATGCGCATCGCTCGGACTAAGATTGCACGGTATTACAGTACAGAAGTAAGACTAGGGCCGGGTCAATATGGTTCGGCCGAGGATGTTGTGAGAGGCTTAAACGTAAGTTTAAGAAACTCAAACCTTACGAATGATTTAGTATACGAAGTCGTAAACAACCCTGCACATACACTAATCCTAAAATCAAAGATTAACAGACGTATTAAAGACCATAGAAAGTTCCAAATTCTAACCAATGGCCGCTGTAGCGCAGTCTTCCAAAGAGACACATTTCACGAGACACAGCATGACTTGTCCAGATTAATGTATCAATTGAAGATGGAGAAATTGGCTGAAAGGTCCCCAGACATGTGCTATATTTACAGTAATATAGTGGAGCACCAGTTTGTTGGGATACCCAGGCACGCCTGCTGCGCATTGCTCACATCCCCAACCATAGAGGAAGGAGTTTGAGTATTATATATGACAGACCCCATTATGTGAATGTCGCAACTAATTTAATAACCAATATCACAATATACAGTGTGTCCGTAAAGTCATGGTGGGATTTTAAATAGCTATATTATTGCAACGATACATGATAATGAGATGAAAAAAAGGCAAATTGAAGAACAACTCTAAAAGAATAACTTTATTTTACGTAGTTCGATATGGGCTCCTCTGGTAGCCCTGCAGACATCTAGGCGGTGATTCAATTCCAGCCACACACGCCCTTGAACATCAGGAGTGACGGATGCGATAGCTTCCGTGATTCGCTCGTGCAAGTGATGAACATCCCTAATGGGTACACTGTACACGCTTTGCTTGACGTAACCCCACAAATAAAAGTCCAAAGGTGTCAGGTCCGGAGAGCGTGGAGGCCATGGCTTCCATCCTCCTCTTCCTATCCATCTCTGTGGAAATTTTTTATTAAGGAATTCTCGAACAACGTTGGCATAGTGCGGAGGAGCACCATCTTGCTGAAAGATGACATTATTGTCAATAAATTGGGGTACTGCAAAATGTTCCAACATAGCGAGGTAGTTGTGTGACGTCACAGTGGGTTCCGCGAAGAAAAATGGGCCAATCACTCGATCTCGTGCTAGAGCACACCACACATTAACTTTCGGGCTATTACGCTCATGTTCAACATAGGCATGTGGACAGCCTAGACTAACTACGAGATAAAGGTTAAGCTTAGCCTAGACTAACTACAAGATACAACTTTGAGAGTTATTCTTAAATTTGGCATTGTTTCATCTCATTATCATGTTTCGTTGCAATAATATAGCTATTTAAAATCCCACCATGACTTTACGGACACACATCACCGCCTAGATTTCTGCAGGGCTACCAGAGGAGCCCATATCGAACTACGTTAAATAAAGTTATTCTTTTAGAGTTGTTCTTCAATTGCCTTTTTTTCATCTCATTATCATGTTTCGTTGCAATAATATAGCTATTTAAAATCCCACCATGACTTTACGGACACACTGTATATAAGAACGATTGAGGGTGAAAACTTCCCATTCGGTAACGGGAGCTTAACAGTGAAGCTACACTTTCGACGCACTGAGTTATAATGGATAGAAAGCCTTTCACCGTCTATCGAGGGATGCGATACCAGCGCGGTAGTGGACTTGGGTCCATTTTTTCATCCATACTACGTACGGCTGTTCCTTTGCTGAAGAGGGGTGCCAGATACCTTGGAAGGAAAGCGCTACAATCAGGCCTTAACACTGCAGAAGACATATTGGCCGGGGCTAAACCTAAAGAAGCTCTAAAAAAACATTTAAAGCGTACACGGGACGAAATCATCAAAGATGCAAAGAGAAAAATGCGTGGTGGCGGGAAGAAGCGGGCTGCCCGGAAGAAGGGGTCACGTGGTATTAAACGTAAAAGGCTATCAAAAAAGAAGTGCTGTAAGCGAATGAAACCTATGGTTGACCACTTTTTGACTGATATAAGCTAAGGACATTGATCTCATGAATCATAGTTTGTTTACCACTTGTCGAGAGAGGAGTCACTATTTCGCCATGGCACGCTTCATCCACCCATGTAGTTCACAATGCTGTAAATCGGAGCTGTCCCTTTTTGAGCTACCTCCAACCCAAGTTTCTATTGAGCACAGTGACTTTATTACAATTAACCCTTTAAACACAATTAGTTCCCCGAGTGCACCTATAGAATTCGTGATACCCAGCTCAGGCCCTTACTTTTTTGATCCAAGCTGTGTGCACATGTACGCTAAGCTACGTATAGCCCATTCTGATGGAACGGTCTGCGATGACAAATATGCTGTATACCCTGAAACAAACTTTCTGCACTCCATATTCAACCAGTGTGACGTATATTTAAATCAGACCAACATATCGGCAGGCACGGGGTACTATCATCTACGAGCCTATCTGGAAAATGTCCTCAACTTTTCCAAAGAAGCGAAGGCTACCTTTTTAAGTGCGGAGGGATATTATCAAACTAAAGATGAAAATAGTATAAAGGACAAATTTAAAAATTCTAAAAAGAAAATATACGAGTGTTTTGGACGGTTGCACACAGATTTCACTTTCCAGGAGAAGTTGCTTGTGAACGGGGTGGATATGAAAATAAAGCTCACCCGCACGAGTCCTGAGATCTGCTTAAATCTGGCTGCGGATCAAGAAGAGGGTGCAAAGCCCGTTGTGGTTCACATTATGGACACATACCTCCGCGTACGGCGAGTGAAATTAAGTTCACCAAAACAACTAGAAATTGAGAAAAATTTACTAAACGCTACAGTGAAATATCCTATTAACAGAGTGCAGATCAAACTATATACGGTTCCTGCAGGGTTGGCATCGAAGCAGATAGAAAACATTGCCCTGGGAAATCTTCCTAAAAGGATATTAATCGGCATGCAGGACCACGCTTCGGTGAATGGAAAATATAAAAAGAGTGCCTTTAAATTCGAGAATTTCGGACTTAAAAATATAACTCTATACGTTAATGGCACTGCTTTGGGTGGAACAATGGGTACGGACTATTCATCAGACGCTGTGTTACCGCTTTGTGCCAGAGCCTATAGTAATCTGACCCATATTGCAGGTGATTGTGATGAGCTTGGTAATGGGGTAACGCAGGAAGAATTCATTGATCAATTTAACCTTTATCCGTTTGACATTACACCTGACTTATCTGCTAGCGTAAATACCCATTTAACCCCACAGCAGAGCGGAAACATCTCAGTGCGGCTGGAATTCGCCAAGCCTATAGACGCTCCTATTAGTGTACTAGTATATCTCGAATCGCAAGCCCTAATAGAAGTAGATAGATTTAGGAGCGTTATCACTGACTTTTAAAATGGATGCTAATACACTTCAGAAAGTAATGGAGCGAGTCACACGTTCCAAATTTATCGGCGTGTTTGCGAAGAATGAAACATTGAGTTTGCCAAGTACGCGAGAATGCGGTAGTCTTATTGTGAACACAGACATCATCGGTAATGAAGGGATTCACTGGATCGCTGTCTATTTTAAAAATAGACAGCGCCTGTACTATTTTGATTCACTCGGTACTCAACCCTGGAGTGACCCTATTATTGTAAAATTTCTCGCTCAGTTACATATTCCCGAAGTTGTATGGACCCCATTTCGCATGCAAGGATATTTTACTAATGTTTGCGGAATGTACTGCGTCTCATTTCTCATGCATATGTCAAATGATAAAGAATTTATAAATTTTTTAAATTTATTTGACCCGTGTCACACTCGCCGAAACGATGAAATGGTATGCAGACAGATAAAAAACCGTTTTCCAATTGTACGTACTCGTTGTATATTATAATGTTTTTGTTCGTATATTTGTAACGATATATTCTGTAGTTGTTTATTGTACTGATTTCTTTCATTTAATAAATTTATGAAAATATATTGTGTCTTCTTATCCCAAAAAGATCGAAAAACACTTACATTATTTCGGTGTGACATTGTTGACTGATCAGTATATCCTCCCTATTCCGAGATTCTTCAAAAGATTGTATAACACGTGTCAAATCCTCATCGGACCTTAAAGGAATAATGTTCATTCTTTTAAAACATATACAGAGTATACAGACAGATCCCCATTATGTGAAGATATCTTTGGTTCGAGGAATAACATTGAATGCCATAAAAATTTCGATTTTAGCATAATGGGGATAACCAAATAACATTGATTGACATAAAAAATTTTTGGCGAGTATCTATTTGACGAGATACTACAACTCTCCATATATATATAAAAACGAATTATAGACATTTCTATGGTAGTCCCCTGCGTCGGGTTGTAAGGAGCGTCACTGCAAATATCTTCAACGGTTTGCGTTGGAAATAATTCGCCACGGTCAATCGCATTGAAAAGACTAATTGCGGTTAATGCTGCAGTATCACGTTCTTCATACAATTCCGGGGAGACGTACAGGTCCATGGTGGAGGATGTGTGACATTGTTGACTGTTCAGTATATCCCCCGTATTCCGAGATTCTTCAAAAGATTGTATAACACGTGTCAAATCCTCATCGGACCTTAAAGGAATAATGTTCATTCTTTTAAAACATATACAGAGTATACAGACAGATCCCCATTATGTGAAGATATCTTTGGTTCGAGGAATAACATTGAACGCCATAAAAATTTCGATTTTAGCATAATGGGGTAACAAAATAACATTGATTGACATAAAAAATTTTTGGCGAGTATCTATTTGACGAGATACTACACCCCATCCATATATATATATAAATTCTAATTATAGACACTTACATTTCTATGGTAGTCCCTTGCGTCGGATTGTAAGGAGCGTCACTGCAAATATCTTCTACGGTTTGCGTTGAAAATAAATCATCACGGTCAATCGCGTTAAAAAGATTAATTGCGGTTAATGCTGCAGTATCACTCTTCATACAAGTCTGGGGAGACGTACAGGTCCATGGTGGAGGGAATGATTAATCACTGACGCGAAAATAGCTACTGTTACTCCCAACTGAAAAATATCCCCTTTTATATGCACAATCGCCAAGCTCCGCCCAAAAGACCAGATGTTCGTAGTGATTGGCTGCCGATGTAGCTGGGTGGAGCTATGACGTGTACCAATCCGCTATAACGGGACCGGATGAGTAACATATATATAAAATCGTGTTTCTTGAATTATAGGCACTTACATTTCTATGGTAGTCCCTTATTTATTTTTTTACTTACAAGTATTGTTTTCTTGTGTTAACATAATTGTTAACTTATTTTATAATAAAGAAATATAGCCTAATTATATTTTTAAAATAGCATTCAGTTTCCACATTAAACTGTGGATCTAAGGTGACGTGAAAACTTTATCCGTTGTCACTCTTCGAGCTAGTTGTTATTATTACTAAAGAGAAAATCATGCATGCTTTTCGGTCATACTACTGACTCGTCAAATGATGCATTAACACGTTTTTCGGGCGTACTACTGACTGCCTCGGGTCAAATGATCCTGTTATTTTAAATCCGGTTCAATAATCCTGTTATGTTGAAATGTGGAAGAGTAAGCAACGACCCCCATCGACGAGATGTATTTCTGAATCCATGTTAAACTGGAGGTCTAAGGTCGGGTGAAAAGCTTACCAATTCGGCGAGAAAGAGTTAATTATTATTGCTCCATAGAAAAAATCGTGCATTACGATGTTTTTCGGGCATACTACTGACAGCCTCGGGTCAAATGATCCTGTTATTTTAAATAGATTTTTTATAGTTTCCGGTTTTTATTTTTACTTACATGTTATTAGTGTCATCCCTGCATGACATCAGTAAGTACGATACACTCCTAAACAAAGAGGTATGGTAGGGGTAAGTACAGTAGGTAATTTTACGGCCACATATTTTTTGGAAAAGTCGGAAATCACGCCCAACGATCCCTGACTGTCCGAAAGTTGATGACATGGGGAAATTGCTCTACAGCCTAACCTAGCGTACGCCTGACGTGGCAGAAGACTCACCCTGACTGATATAACATAATATGGGTATGGTTTTCGATTTGGATTTCCTTTCTCACTAGAAACAAACTCTGCCATTTTAAGGGTGGTATACTACTGCAGCACTATAAATGTTATAGTTTAAATGAAGAGGCTAACCTTCTTATTTACATCTTCGTATTTGCGTCTTGGCAACTAAGATTTTATTTAGTTGGTTGTTCATTCGAACAATTATAACGTCGAATAATTGCTGCTTCGAACAACTGTTTTTCGAACTATGGTTTTCGAACAATTGTGCTCGAACAATTGTGTTCGAACACAATGGCAAAAGATACAAGCATATCCCGTTATTTGAACAAAACTCTCTCTCTCTCTCTCTCTCTCTCTCTCTCTCTCTATATATATATATATATATATATATATATATATATATATATATATAATTGTGGGCATATCTAAGAAATGGAGTCGAGAGAGGTTTTGTTCAAGCTGTCTGGGAGAAAGGTCATTATGGTCAATCGAGTTGGGCAGATTCTCGGAATTCCTTTCCTCTAGCGGATTGTGTTTTGGTTAATTTCAACTTTTAATTGAATTGTTTCGTAAATTTTCATATTGTTTCGTTGTTCAAATATTTATAATAAAAATAAGTGTGTAAAAATTATTTATTTAATAAACAGAATTTAATAGGATTCATCCCACAGAACATTCGAAAAGTTTAACTAAGTTTAATGAAGTTCAAGTTAATGTTATATTTGATCTAATCGTTAAACACTATATACATCTATTGTAAAACCCTATATACATCTATACATCTATAGTGAAACACTATATAATATATATAGCTATTTTTGTACGGATATGGGGAAGGAATTTATACGCCGTGCTTTTCAGAACATGTTGAAAGAGTTAATATCAGCTATTACACAACCAATTCTATACATAAGGCTTCTTTAGCTGAAAGAGTTCAGATATATATATATATATATATATATAATATATTAATATATATATAATATATATATATCATAAGCTGTTTAAAAGGCTGTGTATATATATATTATAGTAAACTTATGTCGAAATAAACTAGTTAACCATAAAATTATTTATTTTCTATTATTAAGTTTTCTATGTTGAATTATGTGTGGTTAACTACGTTATTTGTTTCGAAAAGTTTAACTTCAAGTTTAATGAAGTTCAAGTTAATGTTAAATTTGCTTCTAAACGTTAAACACTAACTAAAATTAATTGTTATAATATGAAAAATAAATAATATATATATATATATATTTACATATACCTAACATAAGATGTTTACAGAGCTGGGCAGTATTTAAATACATTTGTATTTAAATACGTATTTAAATACATTTGTTATTTACAACTGTATTTATAAATACATTGTTTTTCATGTATTTAAATATAGTATTTAAATACTTTAATGAGTATTTAAATACAATGTATTTAAATACTCAAAATATAAAAATGTAAATACTTTTACTGGTTTAATACACGTTCTGTACTAGCACAGTACGACGCGTCGACAGTGTAGTACAGCATGGTTCATGTTTCAACGTGTCACAGTTGTGTGCCACTCTTAGTCGAAAGTGGTTGATTTCTTTATCGTGTGCGTGTCATGGCTTCAACAAGCAAATCCGGTGAATCAAACAGTGATATATCTGCAGATAACAATTTAGTGCACCCTCTGTTTGATGGAAAATACTTTAAAATTAAATCTAAAGACGGTAATAAGGTAAAGTGCACCTGCTTGCTGTGTAAACACGAAGTCTCTGCTGCAAGCAATGCTACAACGAATCTGTACACTCATCTGAAAGTAAGTGTTTTTTTAGACATCAAAAAATATCTTGAAATTGACTGAATAATCGTACAAAACGGCTCTGCCTTAAGTGGGCCTGTGTAACTAACTCGTTGCAATCAACCCAATTTGCGATGGAAAATTCATTGATGAAAAGCTTTTAAAATCGTCTGATCTATCGAGTGGTGTATTTATTTCGAAATTCACCGTGTCCCCTAAAGTAGAAATTTATCAAAACATGAATTAGTGAATGCATATGTTAAAATTTGTATGTATTTAAAATGTATTTACAAATGTATTTAAATACAATTGATGTATTTTGTATTTAGTATCTAAATACATTCGTAAAATGTATTTAGTATTTAGTATTTAAATACATTGCTCCCATGTATTTAGTATTTAGTATTTAAATACATTCAATGTATTTATTGCCCAGCTCTGGATGTTTAAAAGAATGTATATATATATATATATAAGCATAATAATATATATCTAGCAAGAGAATCCGATCATTGCAAAAAAAAAAAACTGGAAAGGTATGCAATTCCATAATAATAAAGATTGAGTGTGTAAAAATTATTTATTTAATAAACAGAATTTAATTGGATTCAATTGTGGTACACAATGGATGATTAATATATGGATTTCTGGGACACATGGCGCTATCTGGCAACTGAACACATTGCGCTATCTGGCAACTCAGCCAGAATAGAGGTTTATAAAAGACCGAGAAGCTGATGAAAGAATCATTCAAGCTCGGCTCCCAGCCGAGCAAGGACCTCTGGTCCTTCTCTTTCAGGCCCTTTGGTAAAACCCCTTAGAGGCCTCTTAGGTTAGGAAAACGAAAATAACTTGGGGGAGAACTCCTCTCTCTCCTTCAGGTGTCTCTCTCTCTCTCCTTCAGGTGTATCTCTCCTTCAGGTGCTCTCTCTCCTTCAGGTGTACCCCTCCCCTCCCCCCTTGGCTCAGCCAACTGGCTGATTCTGGCTGATTAGGAGCCTATAAAACAACGCCTACTCGGCTGAAGTCTTAATATGCACTTGGCTCCTGCCAGGTGAACACCTCTCCTCCTTTCTCTCCCTCCTTTCTCTCTGGCCCTTTGGGGGAATATCTTGGGGGAGAACTCCGCCCCCAAGTTGCATGCCCCTTGCAACCCCGGTTGGCAACAAAGGCCAGTACTCTTTTTTTCCCTTTTTTCTTTTTTTCCCCAACCCCCTCCCCCTCCCCCCTTTGCAACAACCCCCACCCCCTTTGCAACATTGCAGCATTACGTCATCACTTGCAACATTCTTGCACTCTCCCCTTTTTCGGCTATACTACTAACGTCACGCCTATTTTTAAAAAAGGCGACCGCGCAGTAGCTAGCAATTATAGGCCCATTAGCTTAACGTCAATTGTCGGTAAACTTTTGGAATCCGTAGTTAGGGATCGTATCATCGATCACTTAGAAAGTAGAGATTTGATTAATAGTAGTCAGCATGGGTTTCGACGCCATAGGTCTTGTTTAACTAACTTGTTAGAATTTTATAACGAAATAGTGCGCGAATACGATAGGCATAGAGCAGCTGACGTTATTTATTTAGATTTTAAACAGGCGTTCGATACAGTTCCGCATAGGAGACTAATTGCGAAGGTCAAAGCGCACGGTATACGCGGTCATGTAGCTAACTGGTTAGAAGAATGGCTTCGTGCTAGGAGACAGAGGGTGGTAGTTAATGGCAGTGAATCGGGGTGGTTAGATGTAGGTAGCGGTGTCCCACAGGGTTTAGTGTTAGGCCCATTGCTATTCGTAATTTACATTAACGACATAGATGTAGGATTGACTAGTAACGTGTCAAAATTCGCGGACGATACTAAAATAGGCGGTAAGGTTGTTAACGAGGACGATAGTAATAGGCTCCAAGACGATGTAAATAGGATTATGGAGTGGACAGATAAGTGGCAGATGCAATTTAACGTAGACAAATGTAAAGTTTTGCATATAGGTTCTCGCAACAATAATTGGACCTTTTCCAGTTTGTGTACCGTTTTTCATATAATTTATTTTTGCTTCTTTTCAGATCAAAAATGAGTGATAATATCAATCTCTTTAGTTAGGCTTATAAGGCTAACTAACGAAAATATCACGACCTAACCTAACCAATCGTTAGGTTAACTGTACGCCCTTGACGACTGGTTAGGTTAGGTCATGATATTTTCGTTAGTTAGCCTTATAAAGCAAAAATAAATTATATGAAAAACGGTACACAAACTGGAAAAGGTCCCAATAATTACACGTACACGATGGATGATAGGGAGTTAGCGAGCGTTGACGAAGAAGTAGATTTAGGCGTACGCGTATCTAAGGATTTAAAGGTTAGGAACCAGTGCCTGGAGTCTTCCGCAAAAGCTAATAGGATGTTAGGCGTCATAGCGCGTAATTTCGAATTTAAATCGAAGGATATTATATTGCCCCTTTACAAGTCCCTAGTCAGGCCTCATTTAAAATATGCCGTTCAGTTTTGGTGCCCGTACTTGCGTGAGGATATTGATAGGTTAGAAAGGGTTCAGCATCGTGCCACGAAACTAATTCCGTCATTGCGCAACAAGCCTTATGAAGATAGGATTAAAGAGTTAGACCTGTATTCACTCGAAACTAGGAGATTAAGGCGGGAGCTTATTGAAGTTTTCAAAATCGTTAATAACATCGATAATGTAAATTTTGACAAATTGTTCACTTTCGATAATAGTAATACTCGTGATAACGGATTTAAGTTGCGTGGCAGACGTTTCATTACTAATATCGCTCAAAACTTCTTTACGTTTAAAGTAATTGATAAATGGAATAATCTTCCCGCGTCAGTCGTTCATTCTACCAGCGTTAATATGTTTAAGAACCGTCTTGACAGACATTTTAAAAATATTAACGTTGTTTAAAATAAAAAAAACAAAGTTAGCAACGGAAGCTCTGGTGGTGGTGCTCGAGGATGAGTCTGTTGACGATAAATGCCAGCTTGTGACATGCCAGCGTGTGATGCCAGCAATAAAAAAAAAAAAAAATTAGACTAACATGAACGTAGATGTAGCTCGTAGAGTAAACTAATCCACTTTTTGTTTAACTTTACCTACCCTTTTTTTTTTTTTCTTATCCTCTCCTTACTTTGCATGTCTGTAACTCTCTTTTCTTGCATGTTTGTAGTTTGCATGGTATGACTGTGAGTTAAGACTGTGTTTGCATGGTTTGTAAGCGTTCTTATTTTACTTCTTTTCATCTTTCACCCGTCTCCTATTCTCTCCGACTATTTTTCTGACTTGTCGGCAGTATTGAAAAATTTATTATTTAGAATTTATTATTTAGCTTGAGATTATTTTTATTTAGGTGTAGTATTAAGGTTAAGTTTACTTTAAATAGACACAGTAATTATAGAAATAATAATGGCCTATTTAGACACTGTCAACATAGCTACAGACTTTTTCACTGTAGGTTGCAGTGGTTTTCAGGTTAAAATTTGGTCAGCAGCCAGATTACTAACTATGGTGAAGCTAAATTCATCAAAATTAATTTAGACTTACCAAAAATGAAGTTGCCAGTTGAACGTTACCCTTTCTGTTTCTAACTAATCCATAAGTTTCATTTAGTTTCCAAATTTGAATTTTATTTGTTAAGTTTTAAGTTATTATTAACACACTGCTAGGTTATTTATTTGTAGGGGCTATTTCCCAGACCTAGGTTTGGCAGGTTAAGTTAGGCTAGGGCGGTAGTGCCCTTAAGTTTTTGTTTTTAAAGGTTTAAGGTTTTGAAGGTTTTTATGGAAAACTGATGAGTGGGTAGTTGGGAGGTAACGAAAATGGTTCACTGAGTAGGTAGGTAGTTAATCTAACAATTATTAAATTCCTTTTATATCAATAACTGGGTGGATGAAACCAATTGGTTGCTCACCAGAGTTATTCTCCACACTAGTATTTATATACTGTGTGAGAAGAGCGTGCTCGGTAATAGATATACATTACCGCTCAACCAACCGAGGAAGAAACCAAGACAACGCTGGTGGAAAAAGCCCCGCGAAGAGGAGAACAAAGAAGAACGAAAACGAGGAACAGGGCGAAAGGACGGAACGGGAGAAGGGACGAGAACAGACACCGAAGAAAGATCCCCACCAGCAAGTACGCTCTCGACAATTAAACAGGAAGGAGAAAAGAGACTCTCTAATAACTAACAGTAAGTGACTAATTGTGTTTTTAACCCAGCAAATTAATCACATTAAATTAAGCTGGGTCAGACAAGTTAGGCCTACATTGTGGCCTAAGACCCAGCATCAACTCATAGCTTAACAAAGGTGAAGGTAGATTGCCCTAACCTAATTTGGTGAGGAATCCTACTGTGGACCTCAATTTATCTGCCCGCTCTGGACCATTTCCGGAATCTCTAGGCTGACCCCTCTAGACTAGACTTGATCTACTCTATAGTTAGACTGGAGATATAAGGGGTGGGTTAATTGTGGACCAATTCATACAGAGCATTTTTCGCATTGGTGGCCCGTGTGGGGAATTTACAAACCTTAACCTTACTTAACAAAAATTGCAGAATTAGGCTAAATGGTCTAGCCTAAGCCTAACCTAATCAAGCCTAATTAGGTCTACAACCTAGGGCCTAACTAGGAAACATTTACATTTAAGGAGTCTCATTCTCTTATAAGCTTAGACCTGAGTGACACATAAGTACTTGGTGGGGATTAAACCAAATTTAAACTTGACTGTTTTGTCTGTGCTCTCTCTTCTCTGGTAATTTCTTCTTGTCCTCTATTTCATTACGATCCCCAGTTAAACAATTTTGACTTAGACATGGACAGTGCGGAATTGAAAAAGTTAAAAAAGAAAAGGGGGGCAAAGTTGGGAGCTGTTACAAAGGCTGTGAACACTTTTAACAACATTACACAACCAGGTAAGGAAGATTTAGAGTGTGTAATTCTTAAATTGGAAACTAAAGAGGAGGAAATAATAGCCATTAATGAGAGTATTTCAGAGTTAGTTGAATCCGAAATGGCTGAAGAACAATTGATAGACCTTTACGCTGATAATGATGATCAGGTAATCTCAATTGAACAGCAAATAAGGAGACTACGGTCTCGTTTGACTGACTTAACACCAAATAAACCTAATTCTGATTTTAATCAAAGTAGAGCTAACCTTCAACAAAATTTAAGTGGCATGCTAAATCCTGAGTCACAAGAATTGAGGGCTCAGTTACCCATTTTGCTAGTACCAACATTTGAAGGGGACACGGTACAATTCCCATCTTTCATTGATAAATTTGAGAGTTTAATAGGTAATAAACCTTATATTTCAACTGTTGAAAAGTTTAGCTACTTAACTAGTTTCCTTAAAGGCCCAGCCTATAACCTGATAGCCTATTTACCAGCCGTAGGGAATTCATATGAAGTAGCTATTGATCTCTTAAAACGTAATTACATTAATAAAGATGAGATTGTATATGAATTATCTCAACAATTTTTTTATTTTGCACCCATAAAAGATAACCATAGTGATATGGAAAATATAAGAAAACACTTCCCCAACATCCTAACTAATTACAAATTGAGAGATTTTCCCACGCAAAATAAGACCCAGACTATGGATAAACCAAAGACTGTTCCCAGAGACCAACTAGCTACAGCCAAACAGACAAAACTTTACAGTGTAGAATCAAATGTGACCAACTGTAATACACGAACATCTACATTACAGAACTTTAATGTAACTGCTGCCTCAACTTACACACCACATTGCAAATTTTGTGCAAGTAATGAACACAGTAGTACTGGGTGTGACAAATATTCAGACTTTAACCAAAGAGCTAAAAGATGTGAACAGTTGAACCTATGTAAAAAGTGTACTGGCCAGGGACATTATAAGAAAGACTGTAAATCTAGGTTAAGATTCAAGTGTAAGTTTTGTAAAAGTTTACGACATGTCTCATCAATGTGTGATTCACCAAAGTGTCCAAACAATAGTACTCAAACTCAAAAGATACCTCCCCCAAACAAAGGTAATCAAGAAAATGCCACTTTCATGGGACATTCTGTTTGTTCAAACAACGTAACAAAAAACACTGAGATTCTTTTACCAACTATTACTTTGGACTTAGTGAATAGTGAGGGTAGCACCACTCCAGTGAGATGTCTTATAGACTGTTGTTCTCAACAAACATTTGTTTCACAAAATGTAGTAAATAAATTGGGTTTGACACCAAACCCGAATGAACAAAAACTCAATATTGCATCCTTTGTTAAGGATAACTCGGACAAAAATAGTTATAAGACAATTGACCTGGAACTACAGTTAGAAAATAAATTAGAGAAAATTGAAGCAGTTATTATTTCTAAAGTAGGACAAAACAAACTGGTTATACCCAAACTAGAACAAACCATAAATCATTTGGGAAAACACTACAAAATAACAGGATCATTTGACCCGAGGCTGTCAGTAGTATGCCCGAAAAACATCGTAATGCACGATTTTTTCTATGGAGCAATAATAATTAACTCTTTCTCGCCGAATTGGTAAGCTTTTCACCGACCTTAGACCTCCAGTTTAACATGGATTCAGAAATACATCTCGTCGATGGGGGTCGTTGCTTACTCTTCCACATTTCAACATAACAGGATTATTGAACCGGATTTAAAATAACAGGATCATTTGACCCGAGGCAGTCAGTAGTATGCCCGAAAAACGTGTTAATGCATCATTTGACGAGTCAGTAGTATGACCGAAAAGCATGCATGATTTTCTCTTTAGTAATAATAACAACTAGCTCGAAGAGTGACAACGGATAAAGTTTTCACGTCACCTTAGATCCACAGTTTAATGTGGAAACTGAATGCTATTTTAAAAATATAATTAGGCTATATTTCTTTATTATAAAATAAGTTAACAATTATGTTAACACAAGAAAACAATACTTGTAAGTAAAAATATAATATAAGGGACTACCATAGAAATGTAAGTGCCTATAATTCAAGAAACACGATTTTATATATATGTTACTCATCCGGTCCCGTTATAGTGGATTAGTACACGTCATAGCTCCACCCAGCTACATCGGCAGCCAATCACTACGAACATCTGGTCTTTTGGGCAGAGCTTGGCGATTGTGCATATAAAAGGGGATATTTTTCAGTTGGGAGTAACAGTAGCTATTTTCGCGTCAGTGATTAATCATTCCCTCCACCATGGACCTGTACGTCTCCCCAGACTTGTATGAAGAACGTGATACTGCAGCATTAACCGCAATTAATCTTTTTAACGCGATTGACCGTGATGATTTATTTTCAACGCAAACCGTAGAAGATATTTGCAGTGACGCTCCTTACAATCCGACGCAAGGGACTACCATAGAAATGTAAGTGTCTATAATTAGAATTTATATATATATATGGATGGGGTGTAGTATCTCGTCAAATAGATACTCGCCAAAAATTTTTTATGTCAATCAATGTTATTTTGTTACCCCATTATGCTAAAATCGAAATTTTTATGGCATTCAATGTTATTCCTCGAACCAAAGATATCTTCACATAATGGGGATCTGTCTGTATACTCTGTATATGTTTTAAAAGAATGAACATTATTCCTTTAAGGTCCGATGAGGATTTGACACGTGTTATACAATCTTTTGAAGAATCTCGGAATACGGGGATATACTGAACAGTCAACAATGTCGTCACACATCCTCCACCATGGACCTGTACGTCTCCCCGGAATTGTATGAAGAACGTGATACTGCAGCATTAACCGCAATTAGTCTTTTCAATGCGATTGACCGTGGCGAATTATTTCCAACGCAAACCGTTGAAGATATTTGCAGTGACGCTCCTTACAACCCGACGCAGGGGACTACCATAGAAATGTCTATAATTCGTTTTTATATATATATGGGGAGTTGTAGTATCTCGTCAAATAGATACTCGCCAAAATTTTTTTATGTCAATCAATGTTATTTGGTTATCCCCGTTATGTTAAAATCGAAATTTTTATGGCATTCAATGTTATTCCTCGAACCAAAGATATCTTCACATAATGGGGATCTGTCTGTATACTCTGTATATGTTTTAAAAGAATGAACATTATTCCTTTAAGGTCCGATGAGGATTTGACACGTGTTATACAATCTTTTGAAGAATCTCGGAATAGGGAGGATATACTGATCAGTCAACAATGTCACACCGAAATAATGTAAGTGTTTTTCGATCTTTTTGGGATAAGAAGACACAATATATTTTCATAAATTTATTAAATGAAAGAAATCAGTACAATAAACAACTACAGAATATATCGTTACAAATATACGAACAAAAACATTATAATATACAACGAGTACGTACAATCGGAAAACGGTTTTTTATCTGTCTGCATACCATTTCATCGTTTCGGCGAGTGTGACACGGGTCAAATAAATTTAAAAAATTTATAAATTCTTTATCATTTGACATATGCATGAGAAATGAGACGCAGTACATTCCGCAAACATTAGTAAAATATCCTTGCATGCGAAATGGGGTCCATACAACTTCGGGAATATGTAACTGAGTGAGAAATTTTACAATAATAGGGTCACTCCAGGGTTGAGTACCGAGTGAATCAAAATAGTACAGGCGCTGTCTATTTTTAAAATAGACAGCGATCCAGTGAATCCCTTCATTACCGATGATGTCTGTGTTCACAATAAGACTACCGCATTCTCGCGTACTTGGCAAACTCAATGTTTCATTCTTCGCAAACACGCCGATAAATTTGGAACGTGTGACTCGCTCCATTACTTTCTGAAGTGTATTAGCATCCATTTTAAAAGTCAGTGATAACGCTCCTAAATCTATCTACTTCTATTAGGGCTTGCGATTCGAGATATACTAGTACACTAATAGGAGCGTCTATAGGCTTGGCGAATTCCAGCCGCACTGAGATGTTTCCGCTCTGCTGTGGGGTTAAATGGGTATTTACGCTAGCAGATAAGTCAGGTGTAATGTCAAACGGATAAAGGTTAAATTGATCAATGAATTCTTCCTGCGTTACCCCATTACCAAGCTCATCACAATCACCTGCAATATGGATCAGATTACTATAGGCTCTGGCACAAAGCGGTAACACAGCGTCTGATGAATAGTCCGTACCCATTGTTCCACCCAAAGCAGTGCCATTAACGTATAGAGTTATATTTTTAAGTCCGAAATTCTCGAATTTAAAGGCACTCTTTTTATATTTTCCATTCACCGAAGCGTGGTCCTGCATGCCGATTAATATCCTTTTAGGAAGATTTCCCAGGGCAATGTTTTCTATCTACTTCGATACCAACCCTGCAGGAACCGTATATAGTTTGATCTGCACTCTGTTAATAGGATATTTCACTGTAGCGTTTAGTAAATTTTTCTCAATTTCTAGTTGTTTTGGTGAACTTAATTTCACTCGCCGTACGCGGAGGTATGTGTCCATAATGTGAACCACAACGGGCTTTGCACCCTCTTCTTGATCCGCAGCCAGATTTAAGCAGATCTCAGGACTCGTGCGGGTGAGCTTTATTTTCATATCCACCCCGTTCACAAGCAACTTCTCCTGGAAAGTGAAATCTGTGTGCAACCGTCCAAAACACTCGTATATTTTCTTTTTAGAATTTTTAAATTTGTCCTTTATACTATTTTCATCTTTAGTTTGATAATATCCCTCCGCACTTAAAAAGGTAGCCTTCACTTCTTTGGAAAAGTTGAGGACATTTTCCAGATAGGCTCGTAGATGATAGTACCCCGTGCCTGCCGATATGTTGGTCTGATTTAAATATACGTCACACTGGTTGAATATGGAGTGCAGAAAGTTTGTTTCAGGGTATACAGCATATTTGTCATCGCAGACCGTTCCATCAGAATGGGCTATACGTAGCTTAGCGTACATGTGCACACAGCTTGGATCAAAAAAGTAAGGGCCTGAGCTGGGTATCACGAATTCTATAGGTGCACTCGGGGAACTAATTGTGTTTAAAGGGTTAATTGTAATAAAGTCACTGTGCTCAATAGAAACTTGGGTTGGAGGTAGCTCAAAAAGGGACAGCTCCGATTTACAGCATTGTGAACTACATGGGTGGATGAAGCGTGCCATGGCGAAATAGTGACTCCTCTCTCGACAAGTGGTAAACAAACTATGATTCATGAGATCAATGTCCTTAGCTTATATCAGTCAAAAAAGTGGTCAACCATAGGTTTCATTCGCTTACAGCACTTCTTTTTTGATAGCCTTTTACGTTTAATACCACGTGACCCCTTCTTCCGGGCAGCCCGCTTCTTCCCGCCACCACGCATTTTTCTCTTTGCATCTTTGATGATTTCGTCCCGTGTACGCTTTAAATGTTTTTTTAGAGCTTCTTTAGGTTTAGCCCCGGCCAATATGTCTTCTGCAGTGTTAAGGCCTGATTGTAGCGCTTTCCTTCCAAGGTATCTGGCACCCCTCTTCAGCAAAGGAACAGCCGTACGTAGTATGGATGAAAAAATGGACCCAAGTCCACTACCGCGCTGGTATCGCATCCCTCGATAGACGGTGAAAGGCTTTCTATCCATTATAACTCAGTGCGTCGAAAGTGTAGCTTCACTGTTAAGCTCCCGTTACCGAATGGGAAGTTTTCACCCTCAATCGTTCTTATATACAGTGTGTCCGTAAAGTCATGGTGGGATTTTAAATAGCTATATTATTGCAACGAAACATGATAATGAGATGAAAAAAAGGCAAATTGAAGAACAACTCTAAAAGAATAACTTTATTTAACGTAGTTCGATATGGGCTCCTCTGGTAGCCCTGCAGAAATCTAGGCGGTGATGTGTGTCCGTAAAGTCATGGTGGGATTTTAAATAGCTATATTATTGCAACGAAACATGATAATGAGATGAAACAATGCCAAATTTAAGAATAACTCTCAAAGTTGTATCTTGTAGTTAGTCTAGGCTAAGCTTAACCTTTATCTCGTAGTTAGTCTAGGCTGTCCACATGCCTATGTTGAACATGAGCGTAATAGCCCGAAAGTTAATGTGTGGTGTGCTCTAGCACGAGATCGAGTGATTGGCCCATTTTTCTTCGCGGAACCCACTGTGACGTCACACAACTACCTCGCTATGTTGGAACATTTTGCAGTACCCCAATTTATTGACAATAATGTCATCTTTCAGCAAGATGGTGCTCCTCCGCACTATGCCAACGTTGTTCGAGAATTCCTTAATAAAAAATTTCCACAGAGATGGATAGGAAGAGGAGGATGGAAGCCATGGCCTCCACGCTCTCCGGACCTGACACCTTTGGACTTTTATTTGTGGGGTTACGTCAAGCAAAGCGTGTACAGTGTACCCATTAGGGATGTTCATCACTTGCACGAGCGAATCACGGAAGCTATCGCATCCGTCACTCCTGATGTTCAAGGGCGTGTGTGGCTGGAATTGAATCACCGCCTAGATGTCTGCAGGGCTACCAGAGGAGCCCATATCGAACTACGTAAAATAAAGTTATTCTTTTAGAGTTGTTCTTCAATTTGCCTTTTTTTCATCTCATTATCATGTATCGTTGCAATAATATAGCTATTTAAAATCCCACCATGACTTTACGGACACACTGTATATTGTGATATTGGTTATTAAATTAGTTGCGACATTCACATAATGGGGTCTGTCATATATAATACTCAAACTCCTTCCTCTATGGTTGGGGATGTGAGCAATGCGCAGCAGGCGTGCCTGGGTATCCCAACAAACTGGTGCTCCACTATATTACTGTAAATATAGCACATGTCTGGGGACCTTTCAGCCAATTTCTCCATCTTCAATTGATACATTAATCTGGACAAGTCATGCTGTGTCTCGTGAAATGTGTCTCTTTGGAAGACTGCGCTACAGCGGCCATTGGTTAGAATTTGGAACTTTCTATGGTCTTTAATACGTCTGTTAATCTTTGATTTTAGGATTAGTGTATGTGCAGGGTTGTTTACGACTTCGTATACTAAATCATTCGTAAGGTTTGAGTTTCTTAAACTTACGTTTAAGCCTCTCACAACATCCTCGGCCGAACCATATTGACCCGGCCCTAGTCTTACTTCTGTACTGTAATACCGTGCAATCTTAGTCCGAGCGATGCGCATAGTTTCATCCATAGCTACCCCAGCTTTTTCACACTCGTCAATGTCTCTAAGAATCGTAAAAACGGTTTCTTTATGTTCAATATTTAAAAAGACGGTGTCCAGCTGAATTTCGCATATCCCCACCTCATACGAATCACGACCCAATTCAATGTGCCCATGGAGTTCTGTTACAAAGTTGGCTAGTGTGTTGTTAGGGTGTACAGACAGGGACGAGGAGGACGGGAGCGTGACGTAGAAATGGTTAGGAGCCATGTTGCATACTATTTAAGCTTCATTATTGCATCAGCTTTTATATAGGTGTTGAAGCTTTCTGGGTACCCTAGCCATTTCACCAGGTACATTTTTCTCCTTCCTGAACCTTTGCTTCCTAAAATTTTCTCAATTTTAAACACATTTTTTTCTAAATTAAACGCAACTTTCTGCAATTCCTCGCGGTAAAAACCTCCTGAGATTTCTTCCCCATTCAAATCTTCAATGTAATACATCATTATCTCACCTTTAGGTCTCACAGCCCTAACTTTAAAAATCTCGCGTGTCCATCCTTGCTCAAAACCCTTTGCGAATTTATTCCCCGAACGCGACAGCCTTACATAATCATTGATTTTGAAGCGCGCAGAGTGTGGTGGTGGTGGTGATCCATCTCTTCTCGGGAGCGTACCTCTTTCTAAAACTTCGTTAGGTGTTGTCCCAATCGTGCGATGGTGTGAGCGGTTGTAGGATGATGCCAATGATTCCAGAATGTCTAGAAATCTGTATGTGTTTTTATGTGTAAAATAACGGTGCATGCGTTCATTTATGGTGCGCTGAACTCTTTCAGCTAAAGAAGCCTTATGTATAGAATTGGTTGTGTAATAGCTGATATTAAACTCTGTCAACATGTTCTGAAAAGCACGGCCTATAAATTCCTTCCCCATATCCGTACAAAAATAGCCAGGGACCCTGTTTTCTTTTAACATTAGCGTTTTGGTGGCTTTAGCAACTGTTTCAGGTGATTTATTTTTCAGAGGAACTAGCCACAGATATCTAGAGAATACGTCTATTATGAATAGAATGTAGCGGTAACCATCGTTATACACAGAATATCTTTGCATGTCTGTTAAATCTGCTTGCCAAATAGAATCAATCGAGGAAGCCGTTGTCTTGGCTGTTTTAAACCTTTTTCTCACAGGCTTATGAAGCGTATAAGCGTCCTGCTCCCTCAAAAATCTTTCAACATCTTTTTTTCCTACTCCGTAAACACTTCTGTACAGTCTATCTACGCCGCCGTAAGAGGATGGGGTAGAAATGTCATAATAGCGTTTGGTTAATGCGTTAGCCATTTGCGTATTTTAGAGGCACGTGGGTAGGGTTGGTTTAACCTCTTCTTGCTCCTCTTGAAAGGTGTTACCGCCGGGGGTGACGGTGCCTTCAATTGTGTCACAGGCGTTGCATGTTCCAAGTCTTTTAACCTGTTCAAATTTCCTATCAACGTTTTAGGGACATTTATTTGTTGTAGTCTTGCTTTAATATGCTTCCATCCTGATGGTGATGGCCTATCCCACTTTCTCACCAGATCATGGACAATGTCTACGATATTCGATCCCTGTACCTTTGATCCTTCCACAATGATCTCCCCTGTATCGGTCCATTGTATGGCGGGATCCTCATTCAATAGATTATAAAGACTTAAGTCTTTACTCCTCAATGTAAGTGGGAGGGTATTTTTTAATACATGTTCGATATGTTGTGTGGGTAATCTTTTTGGTTGGTCAGCTGTGTCGTCGGGCACAGATCCTATGTCGCCATCGTCCCCCGTGCTGTGCCTAATAACCACAGGAATCTCTGTAGGGCTCTTATAATTTTCGTACTCGTGAAGAAATTTCTGCAGAGCTTCTTGGTATAAGATTCTTTTCTCATCAGGTGTTTTTTCACTGTTTAATAGGGCTAACAATTCGCTTTCCATTCTTTTAAGTCTGCTTTTACAGGGATCTAGATACGTGTCTGAATTCCTTTGCAGTGAAGCGTACACCTCGTGGGGAATCACTACCACTTTCTTCATTATATTAATCTAGTCAGTAAAGGACCCAAAACTGAAAATAAGATGGGGAGAAATGACCCTCCTGTTTGTACAATAATTCGTTTTTTCTTCGCTACAGTTTGGCTTTTACGAGCGAGTGCACGTATTATGTTCTTGTAGCGGCGTAGGCGAGCCTTCTGATGGGTTTTCATTGATACATTGCAATTTATAACGTTAAGACAGATTTCACAGATGCATTTTAAAAAGTCGGCATCGATATTTTTAATAAACATCTGCTGCAATGCCTGGGGCAGTCGATGATAGATTTTTATTAATTCACGGTATTTCTTTAGGCTCTTTGTCATTCTGGAATATACACCGTTTCAGGCTCGTTTGGAAATATATTCGTTCGCAGAAGCACTCTAAACGTATTTCGCGGATGAAGGTCGCAAAGCAAATATCCGTAACGCGTGCTTGTAGCTTCTTTATAAACTTCCAAAAACTCCTTACGCTGATTCGGGAACATTTGATCGGCTAATACCCCAATTTGTGATACATCTCTACGTTGCGCGAATAAGACTAGATATTGCGTATTTAACGACACATCGCGCATGTATCTATTTTTGAAAAATAGATTCTGATTGATGAAGAACACGCTTATGTTAAGATGGTGGGAGAATACTGTAAATGTCTCGGCAAACGTTTTATCCATCTCCAACATGAGATCGTCAATTACAATGATTGTATGTTCATTTCCCTTTAACGAATTAACGTCATATACGCCTTTGTGGAACAAAATATCATCTTGGTACTCGTTGAACACTGATTGATACGTTGAATAGCACCATATAACTTTACGCACAAATTTCGAGAACATCTCTCCCTTTTCTTTAATGATTTTAAGCATAAACACAGTTTTACCACATCCTGTAGGTCCAGATATAATACATGTGGATGGGCTCGTGAATCTGAATTTTTCTACAGAGTCCATTTCTAACACGTCACACTCCTAAGTGGGTCATTTACAAAATATTACAAATTTTGAGTGCTGTTCCTTATATTTCTTCTCCCACAGAACCGTGAATGACGATGAGGTAGAGCAGCCCATCATTACGGATGACCTCGACGACAGTGTAGTTGTGATCTCCTTCCCTGCCAACGAACCCTCACCAGCGACACCGGTAGCACGTCCAAAGCGGAGGTATGAGAACCCCGCGTCAGGTATAAAGCGCCCGAAATACGAGCCTGTTGCAGCGGTAATAGATCCCCAACCCTCAACCTCTTACGCAACAAGCCCCCCAGCAGCACCTCCCGCTAATATATCCCCTTATTCATCCGCCGCCCCCCGTTCTGTTAAGTCTACAATAATAGAGCCCCAACCCTCAACCTCCTACGCAACAGGCCCCCCAGCAGCACCACCTTTCGCTAATATAGCCCCTAATATAGCACCATATAACTTTACGCACAAATTTCGAGAACATCTCTCCCTTTTCTTTAATGATTTTAAGCATAAACACAGTTTTACCACATCCTGTAGGTCCAGATATAATACATGTGGATGGGCTCGGGAATCTGAATTTTTCTACAGAGTCCATTTCTAACACGTCACACTCCTAAGTGGGTCATTTACAAAATATTACAAATTTTGAGTGCTGTTCCTTATATTTCTTCTCCCACAGAACCGTGAATGACGATGAGGTAGAGCAGCCCATCATTACGGATGACCTCGACGACAGTGTAGTTGTGATCTCCTTCCCTGCCAACGAACCCTCACCAGCGACACCGGTAGCACGTCCAAAGCGGAGGTATGAGAACCCCGCGTCAGGTATAAAGCGCCCGAAATACGAGCCTGTTGCAGCGGTAATAGATCCCCAACCCTCAACCTCTTACGCAACAAGCCCCCCAGCAGCACCTCCCGCTAATATATCCCCTTATTCATCCGCCGCCCCCCGTTCTGTTAAGTCTACAATAATAGAGCCCCAACCCTCAACCTCCTACGCAACAGGCCCCCCAGCAGCACCACCTTTCGCTAATATAGCCCCTAATTCATCCGCCGCCCCCCGTTCTGTTGAGGATGCTATAACGCTGGAATTGGTGCGATCCGCAGCCCCCACCCCAGCCTTGACTAGAAATCGGTATAGAGTCAGGGTCGACCCTAGAGTCATGTATAGCAATGGAATTGAGCGCGGGTTACGCCGGGTTGTACAGCATATTATAGAGTTTGCTCTTCAGAATCGTGACGAGCGTGAAGTCAGGACGAGTCTGTCCTTTGGATTCGGGTCAGATGACGGTGATGTAGACGATTATTGGGTGATAGTGCCATTTAGACGTTTGGCGGCTGAAGATGTAGAATATATATTAGGGCGTATAATGCAAGCCGCCCAAAGTAGTATAGCCTTCAATATGGACAACTTCACGGTAAATATTGACCATGTATACCGTGTTGCGGGTCATAGTGCCATACCGTATACTCTTAACTTCAATTCTCCGACTATTTACCGAAAGCATATAAACGTCGATCGTGGTTGCGGCTTTATAGCAGTACTCTTAGCACGTATGTTTACTGTACAAAATACACGAACTCAAAAAATTTGGTTGCTTACAGTCGTGGAGCGTGCCCGTAAACTAGCTTTATACTGTGAACTTGAATTTGACTGTAATATGGGTCCTGAAGAGCTGAGAAGGGTAGAACAGGAAATGAATGTCCGCATAGTTGTGTTTGGGTTGGATGATCGTCGTAGGACTGTGTATGTTTTTAAAAGCTGTGTGAGAGATCGTACAAGACCCCTACTTATTTTAGGATTGTCAGGAACAACGTATCTCCCCATCCGTAATATAAGGGGGCTTTACGCTAGTTATGACAAAAGTCGAAAATATGGGAGACATCATGATTTGTGTAAGGGGTGCCTCGAGTTTGCGGATGATATAGTGAGACATTGTAAAGAATGTCACATGGTATGTGAGCAGTGTAAAAGCACCAAATGTGAAAGCCGTGTAGTTGAAGCTGAGAAGAGAGACTGTGATGTGTGTAGACGCACATTTTTCAATAATATCTGTTTTGATTTCCATAAATCAATTGGCACGTGCAGGAAAATGAGAATCTGTGAATGTGGTATGTTTCACACAATGGATAATTGGGGAAATTTAAGCACAAGTGTGACATAATTCACTGTCCTATATGCCAGGAGGAATATAAGGCGGATGGAGTAAAGCATGTATGTTATATGAAAGATGCTAAGCCTAAAAATAACCCTTGTATAACTGTATACTACGATATAGAAACATATACGAACGCTGAAACCAAAGAGGTAATTCCACATTTACTTGTGAGCCAGACCATCTGTGATGAGTGTATAGGTATCGAATGTGACGAGTGCCCCAAATGTGGTAAACGGACAAACGTTTTTAAAACGAATGTCCGCGATAGTCCTGTGAAACTATTTGTGTCCTATATTGTCAAGTTAGCCGACAAGTTCAAAAAAATGACTGTGTATATTCTCGCCCATAACGGGGCAAAGTTTGACACGCAGTTCCTTTATAAGGAGTTGCTTGAACACGAATCCTCTGAGATATTTACAGGTGATCCATTGAAAAGAGGCAACAAATTAATACAGATGCAGATAAGAGGCAATGTACAATTTAAAGATACTTTATTATTCACACCTTGTAAATTAGCAAAGCCACCCAAGGTGATGGGAGTAGCAGCTGAAGTTTCCAAAGGATACTTCCCTTACACTTTCCTCACCAGCGAGACTTTAAACTACGTAGGCCCACCACCCCCCAAACATTATTTTGACTGTATGGATGAACGTGAAGACTTTGATCGATACTACGACAGTTTTAATGAAAGTAACCCTTATAATATAGCTGATGAATGTGAGCGTTATTGCGTGAATGATGTGCGCGTGCTTAGAGTATGTTTCCAGGCCTTTAGAAGGATGTACATAGCCCGTTTCAAATGCAATCCACTGCAAGTCGCAACCACCATCGCATCATTATGTTTTACGGTGTTCAAGAATAACTTCATGCCTAAAGACACCTTAGCCATTATTCACCGAAACAACCCCCGCAGTTACGGGCACAAGGCTATTTACTGGCTCATACACCTACAGCAACAGACAGGTGTATACATAAAGCACGCCCGCAAAACGGGTGAAGTACCCATTAAGATTAATGGACGTGTTTTTTGGGTTGATGGGTTAAGTGAAAACCGTGTCACTGGTGTGAAGACTGTGTACTCCTTTAGCGGTTGCTGGTGGCATGGATGCCCCCGTCCTGAGTGCGGAATCACCGGAGATATCCACGGTAGGTCTCCTGCCGACTGTCTCGCATCAACCCGCACCCGCGATCAACTTATAGGATCACAGTTCACTCACAAAGTCTTGTGGGAGCATGAATATGATGCACGGATGGAGACAGACGAGGTGTACCGTGAGGAAATAAAAACGATCAAGCGTTCAATGGTGCTGGATCCTCTCAAATGTGGTGATAGCTTGTTTGGAGGACGTACAAATCCTTTCAGACTTTACTTTCCACCTACGGAGGGCGTGAAGCTCCATTACTACGATTTCTGTTCTTTATACCCATACGTGATGAAAAGCAATCCGTACCCCGTGGGCGCTCCTGAGAAACTGGTGGGACCTAGCCTACCCTCAGGGCCGGATTAAGACCTTTAGAGGCCCTAAGCACTTAAAAGATTTTGGTGCCCAATATATATGTAATTCAAAATATAAACAAAAATAAACCATAAAATAAAATTTTATTTTTTGAAATGAAACAAAACTTACAGTAAGATGGAAAATAATGTTTATTTTTGTATACTTCCACTTCATTTATATTTGAAAAGTTTTCTCCTACTTTTTTTAATTGCAAAGTCTTTGATCAGATCCTCAAAACTAATCTTACGTAACACATCTGCTTCTATACTTAGTAGAGATAAGGCATCCAGCCTGCCTTGTTGCATAGTTGTTCTGTTGGTATTTTTAATATACTTCAACTGAGAAAATGAACGCTCAGCTGAGCAATTTGTGACCATTAATGTTAAAAATATACGAAAGGCAATTTCTACATTTGGGAAGGCACACTCAATATTGTCTTCTACAATTATTTTATAAAGTTCAGCATGACTGAATCTTGTTTTTACATTTTTTTTGCACTGAACTTATGGCACACATATGAGTGAAACTGCTGAAGCTCAGCAGAGAAATTAGTGTTCAAGTCCTCTGGGTAAGCATCAATCATCTTTTTACAACCCTGAGAATACCTTTCAATTTCAGTAGATGATGAAGTGGTGACATTATGTGGCACATCACTTAGAAAAGAAAATCTCTCTGCTATTTCTTTGTATATCTCTCCTCTTCTTCTCATCTCAGTTTCAAGTTTGTCAACAATTGTGTAAAAGGTGGTGATAAGAAATTTATCTCTGGCATTCAGATATACTTCTGGTGCATCTCCGTCATTGGGTACCTTCTTTCTGATACGTTTGCGAGTTTGAGCTGCCTTGTAATCAACATCTGGTAGCATTTCCTTTGTAGCTGCTTCATATCTTTCAAATTCATCTCGTGAAGTGCACAGTTGGTCAGCTAATGATCCATACAGATCTGCACATGTTTTTAAGTTCACATCCTTATTCTGTAGAACTTTGCTTACTCTATGAAAATTTTGCAAAATCTCATCCCAAAAATTCAACATAAAAACGAATTCTAGCTCTTGCATCTTATTTGCAATATTATTTGCTTCTCTTCTAGTGTCTCCCTTTTGTGACTGGTCTTCAGCTATACATTCTAACGCTTCTAAAATTTTAAGGAAAGATTTCAAAATTGCTGCTGTTGCCATAGCATGTGCCTCCCATCTGGTATCATAGATATAGTAAACATAGGACATTTATATGAATTGTTTATACTACAGATTAGGATTAATTACATCAAAGAAAATATCATTACCTTGATATAATAAAGTATATCACATCTCATCAGTTTAATTCAGCCATCATCAGATTAACTGAATTGAATATAAACACAAATGATTTTACTTAGGTATAACATTCTAATAAAGTCATCATAAACCTGCAAAATAATATTACATTTTTCCCTTCTACGAAGACCAATCAATATATTTTGCCCAGTGGCGTAGCCAGGTTCTAACGTCAGGGGGAGCGAGCACATAAAAAAGGCACCACCCCGTATATCAAATAAAATAATTTTAAATTCATTATACATGTTTATTTTGTATTTAAAATCAAAACACAAGAATTATAGTTTTATAGTAAGTTCATATATTTATATTGTATTTAAAATCAAAACATAATAAAAACACATGTGTTATTTATTTATTTTATATTTCAAAAGTAAAATCAAAACAATACGAAGCAATCTGAATAATGTATGAACTTATGAAGCAACTACAACAGCCTCTTTCGTCCAGGCTTCATTCTAGCGAAGTTATCTATTGCTTTATTATAATCTAGTTCAGTAGCCAACTATCTTTCAATGGAGAGCAAAGCTAACCCGGACAATCTATCCTCACCCATTGTAGAACGCAGGTAGGACTTTATGAGTTTGAGTCGGCTAAAGGATCGTTCCGCAACTGCGCTACTTATTGGCAAGGTCAGAAAAATGGTACAATGTCGACAGGTTAGGATAAATGGAACACATGCCATTGGCGATCACAAATTTTAGTACATTGTTGATGGTCAGTTTCTCGACACTTGAATTTGCCTTCCTGCTAGTGCTCATTATCTCTTTGTATACAGTATGTCTTTAAATGAAAGAAACTCTTGCACAATTTCGGTTTGATTGTCGATGACGTCTGAGTACATGTCTGTCAAAAATTCTAATTTGTTCACATTATCTGCGTTGTAAAAATGTTTTGGATCTAAACCACTAAATTTGGAAACCACATTTTTAAAATGCTCGAATCTTTTATTTGTGCTACTTATAACAGAATCTAGGTAAACTAAGTAGGATTCAACTATGAATTTCTTCCAGGTATCAAATATTCTTCATCCTCTACAATTTCCTTATGGAATCTTTTTCTTTTATGTACTCTGTGCTGCTTGTATTCCGTAGTATCACATTTTCGAGCCAACTCAGTTGCTTCATTCTCAATCTGTTTGAATTCAGATTCAAATTCATTTCGCATGTTATTCATATCATTTTCAAAAAGCTGAATCAAATGAGAAGCCGTTACCAGATCTAGACTACTTTTCTGTAAATATGTGAATAAATTGAAAGCCTTCTCTAGCACTTTACTCCAGAATATAAGAAGAACTAAGAATTCGTAAGTATCGAGTGTTACCAGAATACCCTTTGCCTCAGCAAGCTGTTTAGGAGTACATTTTTTTATCTCACCATCCACAATTCGTTGCAGGGCAACTACTAGTGGTGGTAAATTCTTCAAGACTGCCTCTACTGCTGACTTTCTGGACGCCCATCTGGTATCACAAAGCTTCTTTAAGTCAATGCGAAAGATTCGATATGATTGCGTTGTTCTTCTTTTAATATTGAAAGACGAGGTAAACTGCCAGAAAAAAGGTATAGAGACAGGTATACATCAAGGTTGATGTATACATCTACTATCGCTTTCCTTTCCGCCGTTACAAGACCAGCCAAGACAGTTCTATCGTTGAACAAACGGAATTTGGTAAGGAAAAGTTCTTTCTCTGCTTTTTTGTGACTTTCACCTTTTTCATGTTTTTCAATTTTGTGCGTACCTTTAGCAAAAATCTTGTAATCAGTTTTTGGATCACTCCAAGCATCCGACCGATTTGCAAAAAAACAACAAGCAAAACAAAGCATAGTGTTCGCTCTTGGTGAGTAAACCAGCCAGTGCCTATCGATTTCACGACTACTTTTCACTTGTTTTTGTTTGTACCAAGTTGCATTGAAATGACGTCCAGCTTCATCTTTTGGAAAATTGTCAAAATTATCTTTAAGACCTGGCTGACAAGGGCCTAACTCAAGTAGAGCACGTACCAGGTCAGGTGATATAGGTGTGTCACAAAACAGGTGTGGATCTGTTGGGTATTCTGGATGTGTGTCAATGATTGCACGAAGTCTTACCGTGTCATCTTCATCCTCTGGATGATAGTCTGCTGAAGTGATCAGGTCTTCTGACGTTCTGAGGGTTCCACTTCCACAACCTGTGCAGCCGGGGCACCGTCTCCAGCTCCTAGGCTGAAGGTAGGTAGCAAATCTTCAGAGGGTTCCACCTTTGATGCAGCAGACGTCGTGCGCGTACCGAATGAAAAGCAGGCGTCAAATCTCCGATATTTTGACGATTCTTTTTCTCGATCTGCAACTTCTTTCATCTTCTTTCTGTCCCACACGGATAGTTTCGTCTTCTTTAAATAAGATTCCACTTTTTTTTATTACGTTTATTGACCAATATCCATAACGCTAAACAATGATGGAACTCTGAAACACAAACAAAACATAAACACATACATGAAAAATAAAGGCATCAACATGAAGACACCAATCAATAATAATGAATATTCTCTATCTCCCCCAGAGTCTTTGATATAGTATAGTGAAAAAAAGGGGAACAAACACTGTTATACACATGTAATAGTGTGGTACAGGGTATGGGTGTCGATGGCGAGAGGGGGTTGTTCATGTAGTATGTAGCGTGTTCGTCATATCGTAATCGCTCTGCCATGAAGGTGTCTTCCTATCGCGTCCGGAGCGTCTGACGGCAGTGGCATCGGTTGGAGAAGGGGACACCTGGACGCAGCACCTGAAGCAGCAGGTTGCGAGGAATCTCGTTGCTGGAAGCGCTCAATGGGTGCCAGGGACGGTGTTGGTGGGCACTGCTGAGGGTGCGCAGTTGGTTTGGAGGGCAGGCCTCGTGGTGGGGTGTGCAGTGGAAGTGATGTGGGGCTGGTCGGTGAGGTTACGTTGCCAGCCAGTTGGTGGGCGATAGGGGATGATCGCTCGACTGCGGACGGGGAGCGTGGTTTCGGGGGTGAGGTTGCGCACTGCTCCAATTCGGGCGCAGGGCTGGAGAGGTGAAGGCGGGAGCATTCATGCGTGGTTTTGGGGGTGAGGTCGCGCACTGCCCCGATCCGGGCGCAGGGCTGGAGAGGTGAAGGAAGGAGTCGTCCCCGAAGGTGAGGCGGCGTCCGTGCGGTTGGACGGGCACGTATTTCCTCAGAAATTTTCTGTTTCGCAGAGTCACTCTGCCTGAACCGTCAACCTTCACCAGTATTGATCGAACTGTCGCACTTCTACCTGTCGACGATCACCAGGTAGTTGGTACCTTTATAGTGGAAATAATCGGCACAGATGCACAGGAAAAGGTAGACGGGGAACACCGGAGGAATTGGAGGAGCACTGGACTGCGAAGGTGCCATACGGTTGCAATGGTTGCAACTGTTCCTGAGGGTAGTGATAGCAGGGGTGATGCCGGGCCAGAACACGGACACCTCAGCCCTCGCGACCATCGACGATACGCCCTGGTAGGCTGCGTGGAGCGCGTTCAGTACATCCTGCCGGAGAGAGGGAAGGATCACAACAAGGTTTTAGAATACGACGACGCCGTCCACCGTGTACAGGTCCTCTCGGAATTTGTAATATTCTCTGAGTGGGGGTGGGAGCTCGTGACGGAAGTCAGGCATGCCTGACTCGATTATCGGGACGAGCTCTCTCAAGTGTTGGTCGCTGCTCGTCGCCAATTTTACCCGGTCCCAGGTAACGGACTGCAGCGTGTTCAGAGCTGAGATCGCGGAGGCCTTAACCTCGTCGAGGGCTTCGTCGTTGTACGCAGCCGTTCCTTCTGTGCGTATGCCAGCTAAGAATGAGTGGCGCAGACCGGAGATGTCGTCTGCCAGGAGCATCTTCTCAGGTTGGCGGTCGCCGGTGGGGTGGCGGGACGTAGCGTCAGCAGCGCGATGCCTCGCACCAGGTACATAGATCATGCGAAATATGTAGCGGAGAGTCTTCTTCAGATTTCTCAGTCGAGCATTCGGTAAGTCTTCCAGCGACCTGTCGCCAAACACCTTCAGCAGCGGTTTGTGGTCAACAGCGATGATGAGGTCATCGCAGCCGAGGACGAAGTACCTGGCCTTGTCCAGTGCGTCAGCGACTGCCAGAGCCTCCCCCTCGATCGGCGCGTAGCGTGACTCGGCGGGGTGGGTGAAACGACTGCCAACGAGAGTGACCATCCAACCAGTGGGGCAGAAAAAGGGTTCAGCACCAGGACATTCACAGTGCTTCTGGGATAGCCAGAATCCGATCCCTGACTTCGACCAATCGGTCACAAGACAGGTCGGCTTTGTTTTGTCAAATATACTTACACCCTCCTCGATCTCACTGATGATCACCACCTTCGACTCTTCAAACAGATTGTTGAGTTGATCATCCCATCGGAAGGGAGTGCCGGGCTTCAAGAGTTGGCGAAAAGGTATCATTCTCTTTGCCATAGCGAAAGCATACGCCACCTTGTTAATTAACCCAAACCATGAGCGAATGTCAGTTATGTTCTTTGGTGTAGGAAAGTCACGGATGGCCTGCAGATACTTCTTGCAGGGTCGTATTCTGTCGAGTATGATTTCGAAGCCAGCAAACTCCACAGTGTCTTGTTCAAATACAAACTTCTCAGGGTTCAGCGTGATGCCGTGTCTGCCGCAGATGTCAAGCCAGTTGACTCAGGTCGTCCGACCAGAGCAGCGTATCGTCGATACACTTGGTTTTGTTTGGAACATCGGATACTATTTCGTCGTAACGTCTCGAATAGCCATCACCAGAGGCGATATAGCCCTGGGGCGCCGTGCAATACTGGTACCCGCCCCACGGAGTGATGAAGGTAGTCAGGTGATGGTCTTCCTCGCGGAGGGGCACGCTGTGGTATCCGTTCCAGGCATCGAACACGGTCTTCTTCTTGCCATGGGGTACCGACCGTGCCTGGTGGAATGGTGACTGAGTATGGTGTGTCTCGCGGCTGGCATGTATGTACAGGAGCTGGAAGTCGACCGTGTGGCGTGGCTTCCCGTTCTTCTTGGCGCACACCACCATCCGGTGACACCATGTCACCGTTTCGCCGACCGGCACTGGCTCGATTACGCCCAATTTCACGTCTTGGTCGGGTTCACGCTTGACGTCATCTTGCCAGTGAAGAGGGACGGGTACCGGGGTGTTCGACCAAGTACTGCCGCAGTCTGTCGCGGTTCTTCTCAGTCGCCAGGAACGGTAGTTGTGATGGCGGCCGGGGCGGTGTTTGACGTATCGAACAGTCGCATGGGCTGGTCTGACCGCTCTCGCTGCTGATAGCACTATCTCTCGCCAGCACCTCGTCGCTCGCGGTGTCGGCTGCCGAGGTTGCCTCGAGTCGATGCGAAGACGTCTCACCGATCGTCGGGAAGTTGTCGGTGATCATGCCGAACGCGATGCATGCCTCCTTGCTGAGGAACAGCTTGTCGGAGTTGTCCGTGACATAGGTGAGTTGACGAGTTGTTACCACTTTGCCGGTTTTGTCCTTTCCAGAGAGTCGCAGGATGACGGCGCCGAGTATTTTGATGCATCCGTTGTTGGCGGCGCGCATTCTCATCGTGACGGGGATAAGGTCGACTTGTTTGAGGCCTATGCGGTGGATGACTTTGATGCCTCCCAGACAGCTCTGGCAGCCAGTGTCAGCCATCGCACCGAGTGTAGCAATCTTGGGCGCGGCCTTTAGCTCGAATCCGAGTGCAGCGTAATCTTCATCGACGGCTGTCACTGTGAGGTTTATGAATGGCTGAGGTTTGGAGGCTTGCTTAATCCATGTGTCGGAAAGGCGATGATAAAGATAATCAAGGGCGGTGACTCTCCTGATGCGGCGTCGGCCAGTTGTGGCAATCGAGCAGAGGGCCTCAAATACAACACCTTCTTTGCATATTGCATGTGAATTCGCTATTATCTCAATTCTTGATGGTTTGTGCTTGCTGCTACACACTGCTTCGAAGTGGTTCTCACGATTGCAGTGGCTTCATGTGTGGCCATAGGCTGGGCAGTCTTTCTTTCGGACCTTGCCTGGGGTACTTTTGCCGTGCCATTTCCTGCCGCAATATGAGCACACCTCATGGTTGCCGACTGTCATCTCCTTCAGAGCGTCCTTCTTGTTCCGGCTGTAGGCGCTGTTAGCAGCCTCGACGCCCTGAGAGTCCAGGAGACGTGATGCTGAGCGCTTGCCGGATTCTTTGGCCTCGACGAACTGGAAGACCTGCTCTAAAGTCATGTTCTTATTCGTATTGCTGAGTAGATCCAGTTGAATCTCGGGGTCCTCAATGCCGCGGGTCAGGATGTCGCGCAAGATGGCCTCCGTGTAGTTCACATCCGCATCGCAGCTCGAGCATTTGGTGATGTACTTGCATACCCCTGCCTGGCCACGGAGTCGGGCGCCGAATGAACGCACGGTTTCGTCACGGTCTTGGCGCATGTTGTGCAGCGCCACTCTAGCAACCATGGTGCTCTCTCCTCTGACTGCGAGTTTCTTTATGGCTGCGAGCACCTCACTTTCACTTCTCCCCGTCAGACTACCACCGGCTGATCGTGTGAGGTCTTTGCGAAGGGGTTCATCGCAGCACTCCAGTAGCTGCACCACTTTGTCACGACCCGTGATTTTGGTGGCATCCACATAGTCCATCCATCGCGATGTGAAGTATGACCATTCCTCGCTCGTACCGGCTGAAGATATTGTTGGTCTCTCACCTTCTCCACTTGGGCCGTGGTGCCGTCAGCGGACACGGAATGGACAGTGCAGTGGGCTGTGAGGAGTGCTGCTACCACGGCGTCGCTGTGTGTGGGGGTCTCATATGCGCACCCCTCAATTGCACATTTCACCACGGGCATGTTGACCTGTTGAGATTCACTATTGTTTTGTAAAAAATTCCCTCATAAATAAGATTCCACTTTTTGTATTACGTTTATTGACCAATATCCATAACGCTAAACAATGATGGAACTCTGAAACATACAAACAAAACATAAACACATACATAAAAAATAAAGGCATCAACATGAAGACACTAATCAATACTAATGAATAGTCTCTGTTTAGCCATTTCTGTATTATCCACGGAACACAGCAAATCATCAACATAAAAAATTTTCATTATGTGTTCAATAGTGTTAGGATAGACTTCAGAATATTTCTTAAAATGGTACTGCATAGTAGCTGCCAACAGAAATGGACTAGAGCTGAGGCCAAACAACACTGACTTCATTCTATATGCTTGAACTTTAGGTTCATTTCCCAACAAGTCTTTCGTATCCACCCACAGATACCTTACCGCATCGCTGTCCTCTGGTTTTAACTTTATCCGCAAAAAGACTTGCTTCACATCTGCAGTCACTGCTACTCTACCAAACCTGAATCTCAGTAACAAGGAAAATAAATCTGCATTTAAATTTGGCCCAACATCCAAACAGTCATTCAAGGACACACCATCTTTGTTCTTGGCTGAGCCATGAAAAACTACTCTCAGTTTGGTGGTAGTTTTGTCTCGCCGTACTACTGCATGGTGTGGCAGATAATGTGCCTCCTGGCTCACCAGCTCACCTTGCACCCTTTCAGCATAGCCCTCCTTTACATAGCTTAGGATGGCCTCATTGTATTCAATTAACAACTCCTCATTTTTTCTTAGCCTGTGCAATGAAGTCTCCAACCTCCTATTAGCTAGCTGAAGGTTTGAATTGGGTTTGCAAGAATCCTTCCAAGGGAGGCCAACTTCATAGCAACCATCTCTAAACCCAATCCCTTTTTCAAATTGCTCTAAAACATCACTGTTCACTGTACTTGCCTGTTTGTCCTTTATGCCAATGGATTCAAGTTCCCAAAACGCTTTCCGATGCCTTTCCAAACCATGGCTGTTCTCCTCAATCTTAACAAAAAGAGCTTTAACCTCCATTTCATTGCAATAGCTACCATAGCATCCAGCCTAGTTTACTTTCAATAGCTACTGGACCTCGAGATGTGCGGACAATATTACCAGTGATGAAGTCCCAGTAATAGTCAGCTCCAATCAAAAGACTAATATCTTCTGTTCCTTCAAACTTATTACTGCCCAAATTAATTCCTTTAACTCGCAATTCTTGGACACATGCCATATCTAAACAAGTAGTGACTGGAGCACAAAGTTCCTCAATCTCTACAGCTTGGACCTTCATAGTGGGACATGGGGTAACAACCCCTTAACCAGAACTTCTACCTTCTTAACTTTGGTTCGGTTTTGAACGGAACCCCCAAACCCAGAAATTCTTAAATTTTCCCTCTTAAGTTCTTTAAACTTCAATTTTCTGGAAATTCTGGTCTTAATAAAGCTACACTGGCTACCACTATCAAACAACACTTTTACAGTAGCTTCTCCATCATTCCCAATTAATAATGCTGCAACTGTTTGCAATAATCCTCCTTTACTTTTAGTCACTTTCATAGCAGTGGCATATGCTACTGATGTCTCTACTTCTGGGGTAGGCCTACTAGTATTTTCACACAATAATGGCTGATGTTAAACTCCAGTATAGTAACCAACATTATACCATACCTTTCCATTCCTACAACCAAGTTGTCCAGGGACCTGGTTCTAACTTCAAATTCATCATATAACTGCCGTAACTCCTTGACACTATTGAGATTATTAACAGGAGGTATAGCTAAAAGTTCACGGAGGTGGCTTTTAATTAAGATCTCTGGCTTACCAAACCGTTTCTTTAATATATCCCAAGCTATATTATAATTAGCCTCTGTTAATGCTAATCCTGCTGTTGTCTTTGCTGCCTCCCCTTCCAAGAGGGACTGCACATAATTAAACTTCTCCACCGCACTTAACACTTGACTAAAATGAACTGCTGATTGAAAACTGTCTGCCCATCCTTGCCATTCCTGATTACTCCCAGAAAATGTTTTGAGTACAAATCTCGGTAATTGAACTGCAGATGTGTTAACCTTAACTTCACAAACACCATTTGTTGAGGGTTGTGTTTCATTATTAGACCTGGCTTGAAAAATGCTCTGTATGAATTGGTTCCCAATTAACTCACCCCTAATATCTCCAGTCTAACTATAAAGTAGATTAAGCCTAGCCTTGTAGGGGTCAGCCTAGAGATTCCGGAAATGGTCCAGAGCGGGCAGAGTAAATTGAGGTCCACAGTCGGATTCCTCACCAAATTATGTTAGGGTAATTTACCTTAGCCTTTGTTAAGCTATGAGTTGATGCTAGGTCTTAGACCACAATGTAGGCCTAATTTTACTGACCCAGCTTATATTATGTCCCCAAACTGGGGACAAAAACACAATTGATCACTTACTGAGTGTTATTAGACAGTCCCTCTTCTCTTTGCTCAATTTTTGAGAGCGTACTTGCTGGTGGGGATCTTTTTCCGTTGTTTAGCCTTTTCTTTCTCTCCGTTCCTTCTTGTTCAGCCGTTCCTTCTTTTCCGTCCGTTCTTCCCGCGTCTTTTTCCACCAGCGTCCTCTTGTTTTTTTTCGGTTGGTTGATCGGTAATGTATATCTATTACCGAGCACGCTCTATCACACAGTATATAAATACTAATGTGGAGAATAACTTTGGTGTGCAACCAATTGGTTTCATCCACCCAGTTATTGACATAAAAGGAGTTTAATAATTGTTAGATTAACTACCTACCTACTCAGTGGACCATTTTCGTTACCTCCCATCTACCCACACGTATCAGTTTTCCATATACTGTGGGACCCGGGAGATAAAAATCTTGGTGTCATTGTCACCAATTTTTATGTCTGAGTGTAGACTAGCTAACTATTTGACTGTAAATGCCTGGTAATCTGATTAACAGTGACTATCCTCACCTTCTCATGGAGAAGATGTAGCATTTAATTAGAAGAGAAAATATACATCCATAGGATGAAACTGTCCATAGTCTTTACCATAAGAAAAGGAAAAGTGAAAGTTAGATGATGAAATTACAATTCCCCAGCATCTATTTTTTGTTGTAAAACTAGTCGCCCCTTTAACGCTGTTTGTCGCTGAGGTCTTGTGTCTGTCAATGTTGTAGTAGGATGTGTTACTGCTCCTACTCATGGGGATAGTTACTGGAAGTTCAGTGTCTCCAGTTGTTACTGTCGGTGGAGAGGGCTTTCCAAAGTCCATTGTTTTGGGTCCAGACTCTAGGGGGTACAAAAGAGAAATGTCTCTTGTTGTGTCACCCGTTGAAGTCCTTAATTTGACCACTCATGTTATCCCGTCTGCCCCTGGTCTGAGTTCTAAAACTCTAGCCAGAGGCCAATATTGTCTTGGAATACTGTCATGTATGAGAACAAGGTCCCCTACTGTTAGAAAATCAGAAGAGGAAAAACCATTGTTGTCCCAAGGCGATATGATGACTAAGCTGATTGATGCAGCATTGTTTGTATATATTAAGTTAAGGTGTGTATATATATCCATCTCATAATTGTAAGGTTATTGAAAAATTCACTTAATTTAGAGCTAGCATTTTTGGACTCTTGTGGCATCATTGTTTGGGCACTCTTGTGGCATCATTTTTTGGGGCTCTGCCCGTCTTTTCTACTCGTTTGTGGAATGCAGTACTTACAGGGTGTGGTCTTATTGAGAGCTCTCTTGCAATTCAGTTTGGTTGTTTAGATACAAGATTGTTGCATCGTGCAATAGTGCAGGTTGTGTTGTTGTTGCAAGGTTTAGAAAGAAGACCATAAATAGTGCCCCTTTTGTTTTTATCTTAAATTCATGCAACTGAGGCCTATGGTAGGCCCACATCGAGTCAGCAACCCTGAGGTAGGACCTAATAGGACCTCCAAGTCCGTAAGTTTTTAATCTAGCTTAACTTGGGCTGTAGGTTGAACTGGCCCTTCAGAGCTTGGCCGTTCACGGCTGAGCTGGGATTTTGAACCCAATAAAAAAAAATAATAACACCCACCTTAATTGTGTCAGACCAAACCATCAAGTACTCAGTTTTCCACTGTTTAATGAAATGAGCTTTAACTCTAGTTAAGTATTGTAACTTAGTCTGGCGTTCATCATGTTGTTGAGTCCAGTTTGGTTCTTCTGAAGAGTCTATATTGTAGTCCGGCAGGAGACTAACCTGTTCTCCCCGAATTAAATGAGTTGGAGTTAATGGTTCCGGGTCATTAATGTTGTCACTCACATAAGTGAATGGTCTATTGTTGATGATGTTCTCAATCTCAGTCAGGAGAGTGAGCAACTCAAACAAGTGTATCTGTTTTTTACGAATTGCTTTCTTCAAGCAATTCTTTACTGTTTGTATATTCCTCTCCCAGATAGAACCATACCAAGGAGAGGCAACTGGACTATACTTCCACTTTATGTTTGAATTTTGTACATATAATTGTGTGACTTCATTGCTTAACAAGTCGTTAATGACCTGTTCACCAGCCTTGAAACTTGTAGCATTGTCAGTCCAAACTGTCTTGGGTACTGAATGTCGTGCACAGAATCTCTTAAAGACAGCAACAAAAGATTCTGCTGTAAGGTCCTCCACAACATCCAGATAAACAGCTCGTGAGGCAGCACATGTAAACAGTACAATGTACATTTTTTGTTCAGTGTCAACCACCCCTACAGTCAATGCTCCTGTATAGTCAATGCCTACAGTCTCAAAGGGTCTGTTGAGAGTAACTCTCTCCTCTGGCAAAGCAGGAGGATTTGGTTTCCTATAGGGCCTAGCATGAATACGCCTACATGTGACACACTCATTCAGAACTGTTTTAACAGTGATCCTTCCCTTGGGTATCCAATAAGTTTTTCTTAATGCAGTTAGTGTCTGTGGTACCCTCATATGATGTACATCATTGTGTGTTCGTCTGATGATTAATATTGTCAGATAGCTAAATCTAGGTAAAAGGATTGGATGTTTGCTTTTGTAAGACAGTTTTGATTTGTCTAATCTCCCTTTACACCTTAGAAGACCTTCCTCATCTGTGAACAAATTTAGATCCACAACTACTGATGGTACAGGCTCTTTTGTTTGTTTCCCATTAGTCAAGAATTCTAACTCTTTATTGTACTCCTTTTGTTGTGCATGCCCTATCTAGTACTTGGTTGCAACTTCTGTATAATTGTGATTGTTCTTATTTAGCTGTTTGTTAATTGTAGTTAAACAGTTGTGAGAAAACCTCAAACAGTAGGCTGTGACCCTGACAAGTTTGCTGAAATCAGAATAATGTTCATAATTAGTGATTCGTTCAACCTTTTCATTCGAAAAGGTTAAATTTAATGTCAAGTTAACTTGTTCCACAAGCCATTGGTCTGTATTACAGAGCCACTTAGGTCCCATGAACCAAGTTTTGTTTGACTTCAATAACTTGTAGGATAAACCTCGTCAGAAAGTCTGCTGGACTTTGTTTAGTTGGAACATAGTGAAAGTTGACTTGTAGGCTTTCATTAACTTCAGCTATTTCTTTTAGCCTGTTTCTTGCAAAGATGTTCTTACTATTAATGCTATCATTCTGTATCCAGGCAAGGCAAATCTGACTGTCGAGCCAGGTGTGGATATCAGTTATGTTCACATCATGGTAAGCATCCTTAAGCAATGAAATGGTTTTAATGGCTAACGCAGCAGCCAATAGTTCCAACTGAGGTATGGTTCGGGTAGGTTTGAGAGGTGCAACTTCCCCTTTTGCATAAATTAGATGACTTTCTGTAGGGCTTACAAGGTACGCACAGCACCCATAAGCCTGTGTGCTTGCATCAGCAAACACATGAAGTCTCTGGGGTTTATCCCTAAACCCACAGCACCTTTGTATTTTAATGTTCTGCACTTTTGTTAAATCAGCAGCTAACTTCTTCCAAGATTTTTTATCTTCAGTTGTTATTGGCTCGTCCCACCCAACATTTGTCCTCCAAACTTCTTGGAGGAGAATCTTTGATTTTATTGTTGAAGGCAGGAATAGACCCATGGGATCAAAAATCTTTGAAGCCTCTAATAATATTTGTCTTTTAGTGTTAGCTTCTTCATCAAGTTTAAAACCTTTAATGCAGATTGAATCATGATTGTTAGAAGTTGCATTCAAATACCATTTCATACCTAAAGCTTTAACTCTGTCTGATGGTTCAGTAAGACCATTATTATCCTTTAAAATCTTTTGTTTAAATCCTCATCATTTGAAATCCACTCTCTAAGTTCAAAGTTACCTTGCTGCATAATGTTTTGAGAGTGTTCATAGACCTCAGATAATTCAGATTTTGTTGATGTTGAGCCTATTAGATTGTCTACGTAAAAATGTTCCTTGAGGAAGTTTAGTGTTAAAGAGTTATTAAACTGGTTCAAATGATGTCTAATTGTCAATGCTAATAGGCTAGGTGAGCAATTGGCTCCAAACAACACAACATTGAATCTATAGGTTATGAACCCTTTATTCAAATCAAATGGATCTCTGAACCATAAGAACCTAAGTTGGTTCTTGTCATATTCATTTTTAAGATTTATTCTCAAAAATGCCTTTGAAATGTCACTTTGTAAGGCATATTTATCTAACCTGAACCTGAGTAAGATCTTCACAATGTCAGAAATGAGATTAGGACCCTCAATCAGGCAATCATTCAAACTGTGTTTATCACTATTTTTGAGGCTACAGTTATATACTACTCTGAGTTTTGTTGTTGGAGCATCTCGTCGCTAAACCCCCCTGTGGGTCAAATAATGACAACCATCTTTTTTAAAAGGGTTATTTGTTACTTCTTCAATGAAGCCTTTCTGTAGCTGTTCTTTGAAGACATCACTGTACATTTGAATTCTATTATCTTGTCTGAGCTGTTTCATTACTTTATATAAATGTCCTTTAGCTACTTTGAGATTATCTCTTAAAGTTGGACAATTTATTTTCCGAAGTAACTCAACAAAATAACTATTGTTTTTGCACTGAATGGTGTCTTCAAATCTTTCTACCATTAACTGATCTTTTGAAGTTTGATTTGTGTCATGTATACCCACAGATTCTAGCAACCATAAAGTTTGAATTGCCTCATCCAGAGTTTCATTTGATAGTGATGAATTAATGTTCTCAGCTGTTATAATATTACTCAAAGTGTTGCTATTCTTACAGGTGTTATGTAGGACTGAGTTGAGGCACATAGTATTTGTTAGTCATGAACTATTTTGGTTTAGGTCTACGTTGTATCTGGATAGGTCACCCAAAGGGGCTATCCCTGATGTAGTCTGATAAGCTATACCATTACCTATCTTCACTATGCCCCTATGAATAAGATGAATATAATCTGCCCCCATTAACATTTCAATGTTAGCGACTGTGTTGTTTGTGATCTGTCTATCAGCTATATTGTACTGTTTCCTCAAATGTTTGATGATTTGTTCTAGTTTGGGTACAACCAGTTTGTTTTGTCCTACTTTTGGAATAATGACTTTTAATTTTTTCTAATTCATTTTCTACATGTAATTCCAGGTCAATTGTCTTATAGCTATTTTTGTTTGAGTTATCCTTAACAAAGGATGTGATATTGAGTTCTTGTTCATTCGGGTTTGGTGTCAAACCCAATTTATTAACTAAATTTTGCGAAACAAATGTTTGTTGAGAACAAGAGTATATAAGACATCTCACTGGAGTGGTGCTACCCTCACCATTCACTAAGTCCAAAGTAATAGTTGGTAAAAGAACCTCAGTGTTTTTTGTTACGTTGTTTGAACAAACAGAATGTCCCATGAAAATGGCATTTTCTTGATTATCTTTGTTTGGAGGAGGTATCTTTTGAGTTTGAGTATTGTTATTTGGACACTTCGGTGAATCACACATTGATGGGACATGTCGTGAACTTTTACAAAACTTACACTTGAATCTTAACCTAGATTTACAGTCTTTCTTATAATGTCCCTGGCCAGTACACTTTTTATATAGGTTCAACTGTTCTCATCTTCTAGATCTTGAGTTAAAGTCTGAATATTTGCCACACCCAGTACTACTGTGTTCATCACTTGCACAAAATTTGCAATGTGGTGTGTAAGTTGAGGCAGCATTTACATTAAAGTTCTGTAATGTAGGTGTTTGTGTGTTACAGTTGGTCACATTTGATTCTACAGTATCAAGTTTTGTCTGTTTGGCTGTAGCTAGTTGGTCTCTGGGGACAGTCTTTGGTTTATCCATAGTCTGGGTCTTATTTTGTGTTGAACTATTTCTCAATTTGAAATCAGTTAGAATAGTTGGAAAGTGTTTTCTGATGTTTTCAAGATTAGGATAATTTTCTCCCGTCTTTTGAACTAAAACATCTTTAATCCTCAAAGTAAGGCACCTAAGAACTGCGCCTTGTATAAGCCAAGATGAAGCTTTAACATATATCTCATTGTTAACCAGTTGTCCCATAATAGCTTCTAATTTTGAATAAAATTTTTCCATATCACTATGGTTATCTTTTACGGGTGCAAAATCAATAATTTGTTGAGATAATTCAAATATAATCTCATCTTTATTAATGTAATTACGTTTCAAGAGATCAATAGCTACTTCATATGAATCACCCAGAGCTGGTAAATAGGCTATCATGTTATAGGGTGGACCTTTAAGGAAACTTGTTAAGTAGCTAAACTTATCAACAGTTGGAATATAAGGTTTGTTACCTATTGAACTCTCAAATTTTTCAATGAAAGATGGGAATTGTACCATGTCCCCATCAAATGTTGGTACTAGCAAAGTGGGTAACTTAGCCCTAAATTCTTGTGACTCGGGATTTGGCATGCCACTTAAATTTTGTTGAAGGTTACCTCTACTTTGATTAAAATCAGAAATAGGTTTATTTGGTGTTAAGTCGGTCAAACGAGACTGTAATCTCCTTATGTGTTGTTCAATTGAGATTACCTGATGTTAATTATCAGAGTAAAGGTCTATAAGTTGTTCATCAGCCATTTCAGGTTCAATTAACTTTGAAATACTCTCATCAATGGCTATTATATCCTTCTTAAAGTTATCCAATTTAAGAATTACATACTCTAAATCTTCCTTGTCTGGTTGTATAATATTGTTAAAAGTGTTGATGGCCTTAGTAAAAGCGCCCAACTTTCCCCTCTTTTTCTTTTTTAATTGTTTCAATTCCTCACTGTCCATGTTTAAGTCAAAATTGTTTAACTGGGGATCGTAATGTAATATAGGGCAAGAAGAAATTATCAGAAACGAGATATCAAATAAATTGAGTAATCAAACAAAACAGTCAAGTTTTAAATTTAGTTAAATCCCCCCAAGTATTTATGTGCCACTCAGTTCTAAGCTTATAAAAGAATGGGACTCCTTAAATGTAAATGTTTCTTTGTTAGGCCCTAGGTTGTAGACCTAATTAAGCAAGTTTGTTACTTTAGGCTTGATTAGGTTAAGTTTAAGGTAGACCATTTAGCCTAATTCTGCAATTTTTGTTAAGGTTAAGCCTAAAGTATGTAAATTCCCCGCACGGGCCACCAATGTAAAAAATGCTCTGTATGAATTGTTCCCCAATTAACCCACCCCTAATATCTCCAGTCTAACTATAGAGTAGATTAAGCCTAGCCTTGTAGGGGGGTTGGGTACTGTAGTAATGCCTAGTTAAGAATATTAATTTTTGTTAATTAAGATAATGTGTAATGTAAATCATTTACTAATAATTATGAAATTACGAAAAAGTATGGTTCTTAGATTTAAATTGTTTAAATTGGGTAGAGTTGGCAGTCCTGAACAGAGGCCCAGAGAGCGGACTACCCACGGAAAGGAGTCTTGAGTCTTTAGGCGGCGCGTTAAGCGTGAGGTTGGCGTCATGTAACGTAAAATTTAATTAATTGTTTGTGTTCCTCTCCGACGTAAATTATTATAATAGAAATTCCGTACTCGCATCCCCCTAAATTACTTAAACCATTTTCGGAAGTAAATAAAAGAATTAAAAAGTGTTAAAAGAGTGTTAATAAACTCCCCTTTGTTTTGTAACGGCTTTTCATAGTCTCGGCGTGGCTACCATGAATATAATTGTAAAGTATCGTGGAAAGGAGTAAAGAGAAAGCAAGTGATAAATGAAATAAAGAGCCGATAGTAGAGTAAATAATGAAGAGAAAGAAAATAATAAAAGGTGTTCACTATAGTACGATTCGATGTGGCCGACTCGATGCGACCCAACTCGATGTGGCCGACTCGATGTCAGGACAACTCGATGTCAAGCCAAGTCGATGCCAAACAGTGTTGTAGTCGAGTCTGAAGCCAAGACCGAGGCCGAGTTCAATAATTACCTAACCTTACCTAACCTAACCTACCTAACCTAACCTACCTTACCTAACCTTACCTTACCTAACCTAACCTTACCTAACTAACCTAACCTACCTACCTAACCTTACCTTACCTACCTAACCTTACCTAACCTAACCTTACCTACCCTACCTTACCTAATCTTACCTAACCTACCAAACCTAACCCTACCTACCCTACCTTACCCTACCTTACCTTACCTTAGCTAACCTTACCTAACCTACCTAACCTAACCTACCTACCCTACCTTACCTAACCTTACCTACCCTACCTACCCTACCTTACCTACCTTACCTAGCCTTAATTATTTTTTATGCTTTACTTTTTCTTCTTAAAATACCCTTAAAAGATAATAAAGCACAATCTGCTTCGACTTGGCCTGGCATCGACTTGGCCTGGCATCGACTTGGCTTGACATCGAGTTGTCCTGACATCGAGTCGGCCACATCGAGTTGGGTCGCATCGAGTCGGCCACGTCGAATTGTCTCATCCCGTTGTAGGGGTCAGCCTAGAGATTCCGGAAATGGTCCAGAGCGGGCAGAGTAAATTGAGGTCCACAGTGGGATTCCTCACCAAATTATGTTAGGGTAATTTACCTTAGCCTTTGTTAAGCTATGAGTTGATGCTAGGTCTTAGACCACAATGTAGGCCTAATTTCACTGACCCAGCTTATATTATGTCCCCAAACTGGGTTCAAAAACACAATTGATCACTTACTGAGTGTTATTAGACAGTCCCTCTTCTCTTTGCTCAATTTTTGAGAGCGTACTTGCT
>JAJOZX010016290.1:0-51504 GCA_023014485.1 Bathynomus jamesi | reverse complement strand
ATATATGGAGTTTATGAGTCGGAATTGTTGCAAACAATATGTCCCAGGAATCTAATTTGGTTTCGTTATGTAGATGATATTTTCTCATTTTGGCCTGACCACTGGAACAACTTTGACACTTTCTTCAGTCATTAAATAATCTTGTTCCCTCTATTAAATTTAAAATATGAATGGGAGAACGACAAACAATTACCTTTTCTAGATGTTTTGGTCATTAACGAAAGCGGAAAGCCCAATTTCACGGTCTATAGAAACCTACTCATTGTAATTCGTACATTCATTATTTTTCATATCATGATGAAGGGGTTAAAAGCTCAATTATTTCTTCCATGTTTCTAAGAGCACTCAGATTTGTAGCCCACATTTGCTGGATCCGGAAATTCAAAGATTTGGAACATTTTTAAGGATTTAAAATATCCTGAGTGGTTTATCAGAAAGGCGTATTTAAAGCCAGAAAATCTTTTATGCCCATCGGGAACCTTCAGTTAACCAAAAACATATGTGAGTTTTGCCTTACATTGCCGGCTTAGAAAGAGTAAAACCGTGACGAAAGAATTTAAGTTTGCTTTGGAGTTCAAATATTCGTCTACCGTGAAAAGTAAATTGGTTAGGAATAACGTTGCAAAAGAGGAACAAGCCTGTGTCTACAGCATTCCCTGTAAAAGTTGTGATTTAGTATACGTGGGAGAAACTGGAAGAAATATTGAAAACCCTATCAAAGAACACAAATATGCCTTCAGAAGTTGTAATACTAATAATGCCATTTTTTATCACGCTAGCCAAAATAATCATGCTATAGATTGGGAATCAAGTAAGTACTTTATAAAATGTAATAATTATGTCAAAAGAAAAATAATAGAATCTGTGTGTATAGAAAAAGTAGATAATTTTAATTGTGCGAAGGTACTTATAAGTTAGACCCTTTAATGAGATTCTTGGTCAATAAATCCCTTACGGAGTCGTGGGAACGTGTTCGAACTAAGTGTGAATTTCTTAAATGTCTCTGGATTGGAATGTTTCCTTACTCGCTTTTAGTAAATGTAATAATGGAAGTAATTAATGTGGAAATAAATATATGCAGTAATTATGTCAAACATTAGGATCTGTATGTATAGAACAAGAAGATATTTTTATTTGTGGAAATGTAGTTATAAGCTGCCCTGTAATAAAAATGCCCCTTCTGGTTTCGGGAGAACGATATCTAACCAGGTGCGAATTTCTCAATGGTCTCTGGATTATTTCCTAATCGCCTTTTCATTCGTTTTCGTTTATAATTTCTGTATAATAAACAACATGTAATAACCAATGTAATAATAAATTTATAATTTCTGTAATTAATAATTATGCAATATTAAATGTAATAAATTTAATTATAAATGTAATAATTATGTAAAAATAATAGAATCTGTATGTTTAGAACAGGAAGATAGTTTTAAAATTTGTGCGAATGTACTTAATGAAAATGCCCCTCCTGTCTCGAGAGAATGGAATCCAACCTAGGTGCGAATTTCTTAACGGTCGATCCCTGAACTGTTTTTCCCTCTTGTTTTGTTTAATTTGTGTTTCTGTATCCACCCGAGGAGGATGCCAGTGGGCGTCGAAACTGTCGTGGAAATAAACTCTGTCTATTAGAGTGGGTTTTTATTCTCATATTCACTCAGAACTTGAGGGGAGACAAAAACACATTCTCCCGGTTTAAAGCGTTCGCTGTAACATAAACAGCCCTGAGGCTATTCCTTTAATATATCTTCATATTTCTGTATAAATTGCTGATTTGGGAAAGGTTGTTGACTCTTTCTCCTTTGTATTTTGCATGGGTTAGCAAATGGAAAATTTCGTTTCACGTGAAATAAATGAAGGTTTCATGTGGTTATGCAGACCGACGCCTACATACGGTTTTTATGTATGTATGGCAATCATTTCATTCCCATTAGGCTATGTCAACAATCCCGAGCAAATTTTGTATAGATAATTAATTCAATTAATTAATAATTTAAATAATTATGAAATAAAGGTATCACATACGATACCATGTTGTGGTTTTTCCATATTGGGGGGGGGGGGGGCGGAGAAAATTTGTGTTATAGATCAAATTTTTTGATAAACTGTGTTTAAACCATGTGATAATGGATTGAAAAGAATGAAATAGGAATTTAGGAAGAGAAAGGTTACTCAAGACCTATTTAAATATAAAAGTTCAAGAGGTTAGCTTCTCAAGTTTGGTTAAGTTATTTCAATCAGTTCGACTCCCCTTAGGTCGGAAATTTATGGAATTTAAGTAAAGTTATTAACTTTGCTCATTATTTATCTGTGTAAATTTTATGTCACCAATTTTTAAATACTGGTTTACTAATGTGTTTTTGGAGTTTCGTCATGTTTTTGTTTTGTTAATGATTTATGTTTTAATTAAAATGACTTTCTACGTTGGTGAGTTATTGAAATGTACTGTACTTCCATGTTATGTTGTTTGTTGAAAGAGTTTGTACTGTATTCAAAACCTCCTACTACTTCAGACTTCAGACTAGTCAATACCGTAGTTTTAGTGGAGTAAATGTTACTCCTCCACAGGTAGATCTGGAGGGCTTGGGGCTTTGAATCCTGTACTGTTTTTATGTGCTTGGTCTCTGGCCATGAGAGGCCATAAAACCCTTGTAATAGTTTGGGTTGTGGCCAAGGGAGGCCACAAAACCCTTGTAATTGTTTGGGCTGTGGCCAAGGTAGGCCCAAAACCCTTGTAATAGTTTGGGCTGTGGCCAAGGGAGGCCACAAAACCCTTGTAATAGTTTGGGTTGTGGCCAAGGGAGGCCACAAAACCCTTGTAATGTTTGGGCTGTGGCCATGGGGAGGCCACAAAACCCTTGTAATTGTTTGGGTTGTGGCCAAGGTAGGCCACAAAACCCTTGTATATTTGGTCTGTGGCCAAGGCCACAAGACCCTTGTTATGTTTGGTTGTGGCCATGTAGGCAAGTAATAGTTTGGGTCTAGGCCACAAAACCCTTGTTTGTTTGGTTGAAAAGTTTGTACTGTATTCAATCTCCTACCACTTCAGACTAGTCAATACCCCTTAGTTTTAGTGGAGTAAATGTTACTCCTCCACAGGTAGATCTGGAGGGCTTGGGGCTTTGAATCCTGTACTGTTTTTATGTTGTTTGGTCTCTGGCCATGGGAGGCCATAAAACCCTTGTAATTGTTTGGGCTGTGGCCAAGGGGAGGCCACAAAACCCTTGTTATAGTTTGGGTTGTGGCCAAGGTAGGCCACAAGACCCTTTAATAGTTTGGGCTGTGGCCAAGGGGAGGCCACAAAACCCTTGTAATAGTTTGGGCTGTGGCCAAGGGGAGGCCACAAAACCCTTGTGATAGCCTATAATTAATTTGCGTTTTATTTGTTATTCCATTTTTGTTTTTCCTCACTTTTTAATATAAAAGGTGTAGCATTTTATAAAGTCCTCACTCTTTCCAAAATGAAAGGGTGTTGCAATTTAATTTATTTTCCATAGGAAATATTACAATGTTTTGTATATATTTATATACTGTATGTATAATTTTAATTTTGTGATGTTACAGTTCTGCACTTAATTTTTGTAATGTTACAGTTATGCACTTAATTTTTGTAATGTTACAGTTATGCACTTAATTTTTGTGATGTTACAGTTATGCACTTAATTTTTGTGATGTTACAGTTATGCACTTAATTTTTGTGATGTTACAGTTATGCACTTAATTTTTGTGATGTTAATGAGTCTTATAAGTTAAATTGCTGAAATAAATTTTATACCCTACACCATAGGTTGAATTATAAATTTAGTGTTTTTAGTTAGAATAGGCCTTGAGTGTAAAGAGTAGGGTCTAATTTGTGAGGTAGGCTTCGTAATTTATTATTATTTATATGTAATGAAAAAGCCAAACATGGAATAAATTCTGTTCAGATGTCAAAATGTTTGATAAGGCGTAATTTTATTATTATTTGTTTGTTTTAATTCTGTTTTGTTATTTTATTCAAGGTTAAGGTTTTCACAGCAAATAACCCCTCCCCACACGGGCCACCATGTGGAAAACTATATAGAGCATTGGGTTGATTGCCTGTTACCCTCATCCGTTGGAAATGTCCAGCAGACTTCAGTGGAGAGTGAACGACAAAAGCCCTATATATTTTCGTTAGAGAGTTATGAATATGTAGGTCTTTAAAGGACTTCTTTATATTTAATTGTTTATGTTAATTTTAGCGTCGGGATTTTAGACGCCCTAGAATGAAAATGAAATTGCCTCACCTTAATTTTGATGGATCTTAGTTTGCTTCGATGTTGGGCGTTACGATCTTTTTCGGTGTAGGGCCGCCACGATGGAGTTACGCAATGAGTTAGTCTTCTTATAAATATGGGCTGTCACAATATAGACACTGCTGGGGATAGGCCTATCCTTATTTTATGTATTAATTTTATTATAAGGTATTCACTCAGAACTTGAGGGGAGACAAAAACACATTCTCCCTGTTTAAAGCGTTCGCTGTAACATAAACAGCCCTGAGGCTATTCCTTTAATATATCTTCATATTTCTGTATAAATTGCTGATTTGGCAAAGGTTGTTGACTCTTTCTCCTTTGTATTTTGCATGGGTAAGCAAATGGAAAATTTCGTTTCACGTGAAATAAATGAAGGTTTCACGTGGTTATGCAGACCGACGCCTACATACGGTTTCTATGTATGTATGGCAATCATTTCATTCCCATTAGGCTATGTCAACAATCCCTAGCCAATTTTGTATAGATAATTTATTCAATTAATTAATAATTTATATTTAATTATGAAATAAAGGTATCACATACGATACCATGTTGTGGTTTTCCATATCATGGGGGGGGGGCCGGAGAAAATGTTATAGATTAAATTTTTTGATAAACTGTGTTTTTTAAACCATGTGAAATGGATTGAAAAGAATGAAATAGGAATTTAGGAAGAGAAAGGTTACTCAAGACCTATTTAAATATAAAAGTTCATGAGGTTAGCTTCTCAAGTTTGGTTAAAGTTATTTCAATCAGTTCGACTCCCCTTAGGTATAGGAAATTTATGGAATTTAAGTAAAGTTATTAACTTTTGCTCATTATTTATCTGTGTAAATTTTATGTCACCAATTTTTAAATGCTGGTTTACTAATGTTGTTTTGGAGTTTCGTCATGTTTTGTTTTGTTAATGATTTATGTTTTAATTAAAATGACTTCTACGTTGGTGAGTTAATTGAAATGTACTGTACTTCCATGTTATGTTGTTTGGTTGAAAGAGTTTGTACTGTATTCAAACCTCCTACTACTTCAGACTAGTCAATACCCGTAGTTTTAGTGGAGTAAATGTTACTCCTCCACAGGTAGATCTGGAGGGCTTGGGGCTTTGAATCCTGTACTGTTTTTATGTTGCTTGGTCTCTGGCCATGAGAGGCCATAAAACCCTTGTAATAGTTTGGGTTGTGGCCAAGGGAGGCCACAAAACCCTTGTAATTGTTTGGGCTGTGGCCAAGGTAGGCCCCAAAACCCTTGTAATAGTTTGGGCTGTGGCCAAGGGGAGGCCACAAAACCCTTGTAATAGTTTGGGTTGTGGCCAAGGGAGGCCACAAAACCCTTGTAATTGTTTGGGCTGTGGCCAAGGGGAGGCCACAAAACCCTTGTAATTGTTTGGGTTGTGGCCAAGGTAGGCCACAAAACCCTTGTAATTGTTTGGGTTGTGGCCAAGGTAGGCCACAAAACCCTTGTAATTGTTTGGGTTGTGGCCAAGGTAGGCCACAAAACCCTTGTAATAGTTTGGTCTGTGGCCATGGGAGGCCACAAGACCCTTGTTATAGTTTTGGTTGTGGCCATGGTAGGCCAAAAACCCTTGTAATAGTTTGGGTTGTGGCCAAGGTAGGCCACAAAACCCTTGTTTGTTTGGTTGAAAGAGTTTGTACTGTATTCAAACCTCCTACCACTTCAGACTAGTCAATACCCGTAGTTTTAGTGGAGTAAATGTTACTCCTCCACAGGTAGATCTGGAGGGCTTGGGGCTTTGAATCCTGTACTGTTTTTATGTTGTTTGGTTTCTGGCCATGGGAGGCCATAAAACCCTTGTAATAGTTTTGGCTGTGGCCAAGGGGAGGCCACAAAACCCTTGTTATAGTTTGGGCTGTGGCCAAGGGGAGGCCACAAAACCCTTGTAATAGTTTGGGCTGTGGCCAAGGGGAGGCCACAAAACCCTTGTAATAGTTTGGGCTGTGGCCAAGGGGAGGCCACGCCACAAAACCCTTGTGATAGTTTGGTCTGTGGCCATGGGAGGCCACAAGACCCTTGTTATAGTTTGGGTTGTGGCCATGGTAGGCCAAAAACCCTTGTAATAGTTTGGGTTGTGGCCATGGTAGGCCAAAAACCCTTGTAATAGTTTGGGTTGTGGCTAAGGGAGGCCACAAAACCCTTGTAATAGTTTGGGCTGTGGCCAAGGTAGGCCACAAGACCCTTTTAATAGTTTGGGTTGTGGCCACGGTAGGCCAAAAACCCTTGTAATAGTTTGGGTTGTGGCCAAGGGAGGCCACAAAACCCTTGTAATTGTTTGGGCTGTGGCCAAGGGGAGGCCACAAAACCCTTGTAATTGTTTGGGTTGTGGCCAAGGTAGGCCACAAAACCCTTGTAATAGTTTGGTCTGTGGCCATGGGAGGCCACAAGACCCTTGTTATAGTTTGGGTTGTGGCCATGGTAGGCCAAAACCCTTGTAATAGTTTGGGTTGTGGCCAAGGGAGGCCACAAAACCCTTGTAATTGTTTGGGCTGTGGCCAAGGTAGGCCCCAAAACCCTTGTAATAGTTTGGGCTGTGGCCAAGGGGAGGCCACAAAACCCTTGTAATAGTTTGGGTTGTGGCCAAGGGAGGCCACAAAACCCTTGTAATTGTTTGGGCTGTGGCCAAGGGGAGGCCACAAAACCCTTGTAATTGTTTGGGTTGTGGCCAAGGTAGGCCACAAAACCCTTGTAATAGTTTGGTCTGTGGCCATGGGAGGCCACAAGATCCTTGTTATAGTTTGGGTTGTGGCCATGGTAGGCCAAAAACCCTTGTAATAGTTTGGGTTGTGGCCATGGTAGGCCAAAAACCCTTGTAATAGTTTGGGTTGTGGCCAAGGTAGGCCACAAAACCCTTGTTTGTTTGGTTGAAAGAGTTTGTACTGTATTCAAACCTCCTACCACTTCAGACTAGTCAATACCCCTTAGTTTTAGTGGAGTAAATGTTACTCCTCCACAGGTAGATCTGGAGGGCTTGGGGCTTTGAATCCTGTACTGTTTTTATGTTTGGTCTCTGGCCATGGGAGGCCATAAAACCCTTGTAATTGTTTGGGCTGTGGCCAAGGGGAGGCCACAAAACCCTTGTTATAGTTTGGGTTGTGGCCAAGGTAGGCCACAAGACCCTTGTAATAGTTTGGGCTGTGGCCAAGGGGAGGCCACAAAACCCTTGTAATAGTTTGGGCTGTGGCCAAGGGGAGGCCACAAAACCCTTGTGATAGCCTATAATTAATTTGCGTTTTATTTGTTATTCCATTTTTGTTTTTCCTCACTTTTTAATATAAAAGGTGTAGCATTTTATAAAGTCCTCACTCTTTCCAAAATGAAAGGGTGTTGCAATTTAATTTATTTTCCATAGGAAATATTACAATGTTTTGTATATATTTATATACTGTATGTATAATTTTAATTTTGTGATGTTACAGTTCTGCACTTAATTTTTGTAATGTTACAGTTATGCACTTAATTTTTGTAATGTTACAGTTATGCACTTAATTTTTGTGATGTTACAGTTATGCACTTAATTTTTGTGATGTTACAGTTATGCACTTAATTTTTGTGATGTTAATGAGTCTTATAAGTTAAATTGCTGAAATAAATTTTATAACCTACGCCATAGGTTGAATTATAAATTTAGTGTTTTTAGTTAGAATAGGCCTTGAGTGTAAAGAGTAGGGTCTACTTTGTGAGGTAGGCTTCGTAATTTATTATTATTTATATGTAATGAAAAAGCCAAACATGGAATAAATTCTGTTCAGATGTCAAAATGTTTGATAAGGCGTAATTTTATTATTATTTGTTTGTTTTAATTCTGTTTTGTTATTTTATTCAAGGTTAAGGTTTTCACAGCAAATAACCCCTCCCCACACGGGCCACCATGTGGAAAACTATATAGAGCATTGGGTTGATTGCCTGTTACCCTCATCCGTTGGAAATGTCCAGCAGACTTCAGTGGAGAGTGAACGACAAAAGCCCTATATATTTTCGTTAGAGAGTTATGAATATGTAGGTCTTTAAAGGACCTCTTTATATTTAATTGTTTATGGTAATTTTAGCGTCGGGATTTTAGACGCCCTAGAATGAAAATGAAATTGCCTCACCTTAATTTTGATGGATCTTAGTTTGCTTCGATGTTGGGCGTTACGATCTTTTTCGGTGTAGGGCCGCCACGATGGAGTTACGCAATGAGTTAGTCTTCTTATAAATATGGGCTGTCACAATATAGACACTGCTGGGGATAGGCCTATCCTTATTTTATGTATTAATTTTATTATAAGGTATTCACTCAGAACTTGAGGGAGACAAAAACACATTCTCCCTGTTTAAAGCGTTCGCTGTAACATAAACAGCCCTGAGGCTATTCCTTTAATATATCTTCATATTTCTGTATAAATTGCTGATTTGGCAAAGGTTGTTGACTCTTTCTCCTTTGTATTTTGCATGGGTTAGCAAATGGAAAATTTCGTTTCACGTGAAATAAATGAAGGTTTCACGTGGTTATGCAGACCGACGCCTACATACGGTTTCTATGTATGTATGGCAATCATTTCATTCCCATTAGGCTATGTCAACAATCCCTAGCCAATTTTGTATAGATAATTAATTCAATTAATTAATAATTTATATTTAATTATGAAATAAAGGTATCACATACGATACCATGTTGTGGTTTTTCCATAGGATGCGGGGTTAGAAATGTCATAATAGTGCTTACTTAATACGTTAGCCATTTGCGTATTTTAGAGGCAACTTGGTAAGGTTGGCCGCCTGCTCTCTTCTTTCTCCTCTTCAGAGACACTGCAGCTGCTGGGGACGAAGGTGTACTCAGTTGACACGTGCGATGCATGTTCCAAGTCTTTTAACCTATCAGGTTACCTATCAATGTTTTGGGGACATTTATTTGTTGTAGTCTTGCTTTAATATGCTTCCATCCTGTTGGTGAGGGCCTATCCCACTTTCTCACCAGATCATGAACAATATCAACGATATTGGAGCCTTGTACCCTTGTTCCTTCAACAATGATCTCGCCTGTATCGGTCCACTGTATGATGAGGTCCTCTCTGAAGAGATTATATAGACTTATCCCTTTATTCCTCAATGTATGGGGGAGGCTATTTTTTACCATACTGTATGTTCGATGTGTTGTGTTCCGTTGCTCTTTGGATGCCCAGGTCCTGTGTCGCTATGCTCAGCGGTACTCGAGCTGTGCCTCACGAGGAGCTCTGTCGGATGCTTGTAATCTCCGTACTCATGAAGAAATTTCTGCAAAGCGTCTTGGTACAAGATCCTTTTCTCATCAGGTGCCTTTTCACTGTTTAATAGGGCTAGCAACTCGTTTTCCATTCTTTTAAGTCGACCTTTACGGTGTTCTAGAACCGCGTCTGGAGTCTTTGAACTTTGTAATGAAGCATATACCACCTTCTTCATTATATTAATCTAGTCAGTAAAGGACCCCAAAACTGAAAATAAGATGGGCAGGAACGATCCTCTTCTTTGTACACTAATGTGCTTTTTCTTACCCACAGTCTGACTTTTATGAGCGAGCGCCTGTATTATGTTCTTTTAACGTCGTAAGCGAATCTTCTGAGAGGGTTTCATTGGTACATTGCATTTTATAACATTAAGACAGATTTCACAGATGCATTTTAAAAAGTCAGAGTCGATATTTTTAACAAACATCTGCTGCAATGCCCGAGGCAGTCGTTGATAGAATTTATTAATTCGCGGTATTTCTTTAGCCTATTCGTAATTCTGGAATATACACGGTTTCAGGTTCGCTTGGAAATATATTCGTTCTTAGAAGCACCTTAAACGTGTTTCGCGGGTGAAGGTCACAAAGCAAATATCCATAACGTTGGTTTGTGACCTCTTTATAAACCTTCAAAAACTCGTTACGCTGATTCGGGAACATTTGACTGGTTAATACTCCAATTTGTGACACATCTCTACGTTGCGCGAATAAGAATAGATATTGCGTATTCAGCGACATATCCGCATGTATCTATTTTTGAAAAATAGATTCTGATTGATGAAGAACACGCTTATGTTAAGGTGATGGGAGAATACTGTAAATGTCTCGGCAAACGTTTTATCCATCTCCAACATGAGGTCTTCAATTACGATGACTGTATGTTCATTTCTCTTTACGAATTAACGTCATACACCCCCTTGTGGAACAAACCATCATCTTGGTACTCGTTGAACACTGATTGATACGTCGAATAGCACCATATAACTTTATGCACAAATTTTGAGAACATCTCCTTTTCTTTAATGATTTTAAGCATAAACACCGTTTTACCACATCCTGTAGGTCCAGATATAATACATGTGGATGGGCTCGTGAACATGAATTTTTCTACAGATCCCATTTCTAACACGTCACACCCCTAAGTGGGTCATTTACAAAATATTACAAATAACGAGTGCTGCTCCTTATATTTTGTTTTCTTCTTCCACAGAACCGTGAATGACGATGATGTACAGCTCCCCCATCATCGATATCACGGATGAACCCGTTGACCGTGCATCTACAGTATCCATCCCCGCCGATGAACCCTCACCAGCGACACCTGTAGCACGAAACAGTTCAAAGCGGAGGTGTGATGACGAACCCTCCACGTCAGGTATAAAGCGTTCCAGGGTTGTTAGAACACCAGTAATAGAACCCAACCCTCAACGTCTTACGCATCAAACCCCACAATAGTACCTTCCACCAATATACCCCCTTGTTCATGCTCCACAGCAGCTCCCCGTTCTGTTGAGGCTGCAGTAATAGAGCCCCAACCCTCAACGTCTTACGACACAAACCCCACAATAGTGCCTTCGTCAAATATAGCCCCTTGTCCAGCTCCTGGTACAACCTCCACAGAAGCTGCCTGTTCTGTTGAGGATGGCATAACATTCGAGTTGGTGCGCACCGCAACCCCCACCCCGGCCTTGACTAGAAATCGGTATATAGTCAGGGTTGATCCTAGATCCATGTATAGCAACGGTATTGAACACGGACTACGGCGCGTAGTAGAGCGTATTGTAGAGTTTGCCCTTCAGAACCGCTACGAGCGTGAAGTCAGGACGAGGCTGTCCTTCGGATTCGGGTCAGATGACGGTGATGTAGATGATTTTTGGGTAGTAGTACCATTCAGGCGTTTGGCAGCTGAAGATGTAGAGTATTAGGGTGTGTCAATTTGGGAGGTGAAAATTAATTTTTGCCAATTCCTTCACTGAGGGGTTTCAAAAATATGTTTTTGGATGTGAAGAATTCAAATCTGCTATTATTTTTGTGATTGCTCAACACTTAGCTTGGTAAATCTACGTTTGATTAAAAAGCACATAAATTGCTCTCGGAAAACAACATTTATTAATTTTAGCTTCTCAAAATGTCAGGTAATGCTATAAAAATTTTAGTTTCTCTGCATAAAACATATCCTAGTAATCATAAAACATATCCTTGTAATCATAAAACAACATTAGAAAGTAATGACATCAGTAAAAAAAAATATTTAAACAACAAGTTTCATCAAGTCTTGCTTTCATTCGTTCTTGAACATCAGCCGCCGACTTGCTTCTTGGCCTCTGATATAGCCCTCACGTTTCTCATGTGTATACACCCTGCCTGCTGCCTCTGTGACTTCTTTCACACACCTCTCTATTGACTGAGCATGACAGGGCCACTGTGGAACTTGCATAGGCTTGTCAAAGAACTTCTTTACTTCCGCTGTAGTCAGTTTACATGTCAAAGGAGGTTCAAATACCCCGTCAGACCAGTCTGTCAGCTCCAACACGGAAGAAGCACTGGGGTTGATGGAAGGTGTCTTCGTGGGACGTACAGAAAGATCTCCAAGTGTGTCATCATCTCCATCCCTCATGTCAACAATCTTTTGGACACCAGCTCTCCTCCCCTCACTGTCATCTGAGCACAAGAGTGTCTGGATTATCATTTCGCTGAATGCATACCATGCTGAGCGCTTGATGGTTGGCAAAACAGCATCCACTACAGCCTTCTTTTGCAGCCTAACTAGCCGCAGCTGAAACAAGATGTGGCGTGGGCCTTCCACCCAAGAGTGTTTTACTTTGATGTTGAACCAACAGGGGTAGTACACACCAACAATGTATTCCACTATCAATCTTAAGTTGTTGAGGGTTTTGCCTTTAAGGCCATGTTTTGAAACCCATATGCGACAAAGCCTGTTTGCTGTTGTCAACCACCTTGAATGGCTCACTGGACCAATTTCAAGAAAGGCCAGATCTGTGGGAAGTTCTCCTGTCCTTATGGCCTGTGTGATCCTATACCCGTACGCTTGATCAGTAGAGAGATCCTTTACGACATTGTCACTCAGTGAAGTAAGAGGCTCTCCAATTGAGAGTTTGGTGAATGAAGGATCAATTTCAAGTTCGGTTGCAGTGTCTAGCATCTTGCCAATGTTACCTGTCCACTTGTTGTTAGACAAGATCTTCCCATCCAGTGCTGTGATCAAGTGTCGCAGGGGTAACTCGTTAGTGTGGAGGGCACAAACCAACCAGATCAGCTTACGGCAAAGCTTGACCTCTACCCAATGCATGGAACCACCCTCCCAGCCAGTGTTAACATTTGTAGAATCACCTCCAATGGCCTGCAGGCTTTTATCAATGCCCTTCTTCTTCATGAAATCTACAAGATTATCAGCAATAACTTCAGCAGGTTTTTTTCTCGTTGAGCCTTTCTCAGGAGTGAAGTGGTAGAGATATCTTCCACCTGGCTCACTGCACACAGAATAATGCTCTTCTTTGATGATGCTGGGGAACTGACGATCTGAATTGTCTGCTTTCAGCATAACTTTAGTTGTATCTTGACGGCCGTCAAAGAAGATGCAGTCAATTTCATCCTTCTTACAAAGATCATCAAATTCCTGATCCAGGGATCTCATAACTTTTTCTTGGGCCCTCTTGACTTTATTGTGATCAACTACAAGTCTCTTGTCTTCTTCAGTGATCAAGCCAGCATCCATAAAGGCAGCAGTGGTGATGGCAGCTGTGGCACGCAGGCCAACACCATATCTGATGCTATGCATAGCAACATTAGGTATTTCTAATGTGTTGTACTCTGGCTTTTTATTGGAAGTTGAAGACGTGCTTGGTATTTCTAATGTCACTTCATAACTTCCATCCTTTCCATCTTGAGCATCAGCTATTTGTTCTTCATTTTCATCATCAGAGAAAATTATTTCATTTGATGGCATTGAAACATCCTGCTTACTTGTCTGCTTATATTCGGCAAGCCTTCTTCTTTCGTCCTCTTGCCGCTTCTGCTTTTTGACTTGTCTGTTGTGCTCAGGTTGATCTGGCAAGCCAATCTGATGTGGTCCAATAGAACCAGACTTGTCTCTCTGACCTTTAATGAAAGCAAGTTCCTTCACAGGGATCTTCATCTCCCTAGGGCATGTACAGTTAATGTGAGTTTCGTTTTTGCAACCAGCATCTGCAAGGCAGCCAAATTCAGAGCAGAGAACAATTTTACACTTGCAACTGAGGATGTCAAAAAGCTTGTCAAGTTTTGCAATGAAAGCCTCTTTGACATGTAGCTTTCCTCTCCCAAGAGATATGTTTTTGGCCTGCTCCCAGCTCTCTTGGATCTTGTTTAAGATTGTGACTCGTGAATTTACAACGGGGGCTACAAAAGAACTGTTTGCTCGTTCCCACTTTTCAAGCACTTTAGGGTAAATGTCCTTTGCAAGACTGGCTGCTGGGTAGTTTCTCACATCCTCACCACTTTGTTCTCTTAGCAGTAGCCCATATTTCAGAACGTCTCGCAGAGTTGGGAGTTCAGAGGGCAACAACTCTCTACCAGTTCCAATTAGGTTGCTCATATGTGTGAATGTCCCCAGTCTTGTCCTCCTTTTAGAAGCCATTGTAGGTCAATTCCCACTGGTTAGGATGGTAGCACTGACGGACAAGTAATCTTCAGCACACTGATGAATATGTTTCAACCTGTGAAATAAGCAAAAACAGCAGTGCATTATATATACAGCATATATAATTATTAATATAATAATTATTATATAATTCCACAAAAAAGTCAAAAAAGTAACTATTTTTATGTAGCTTCTTACCAAGCAAAACTAAATTATATTAAATTAACAAAAATATCTTTAGAATTCCTAAGTCATGCTGCAACTTTTTAGCACCCCTCATATTTGGAATTTGAAAGTTGAAAAATTCGACACACCCTAGTAGAGTATATATATTAGGTCGTATAATGCAGGCCTCAAAAAGTAGTATAGCCTCCAATATGGACAACTTCACGGTAAATATTGACCGTGTATTCCGTGTTGCGGGTCATAGTGCCACACCTTATACTTTTATCTTCAATTCTCAGGCGATTTTTAGACGGCATATAAACGTCGATCGTGGTTGCGGCTTTATAGCAGTAGTCTTGGCTCGTATGTTTACTGTACTAAATACGCGGGTCAAAAACATTTGGTTGCCTATGGTGGTGGAGCGTTCCCGTAAACTAGCTGTAGACTGTGAATTTGAGTTTGACTGTAACATGGGTCCTGAGGAGCTGAGAAGGGTAGAGCAGGAAATGATTGTTCGTATAGTTGTATTTGGCCTGGATGATCGTCGTAGAACTGTGTATGTTTTTAAAAGCTGTGTGAGAGATCGTACAAGACCCCTACTTATTTTAGGGCTGTCAGAGACGAAATGAAATGAAAGCCATTTATATCGAGTATAGACCACCGTATCAGTTAAACGGTGAAGCGATGCTTGGACGGTTTTACCACATCGTACAAAGAAATGGCGATGTGGAAATAGTCTATCACATTCGAGTTTAGCGTTTTGCACCGTAGAACGTAAAGACAATATATATTTTTCCTGTACTAATATGATTATACGTTTTGTATATTTTCAATATATTTAATATATATGTATATTTTTCCTGTACTAATATGTTGATCATACTATGTTTTGTATATTTTCAATATATAGGGTGTCCATAAATGATTACCCTGATTAAAGCATGCTATAACTTTTAAATAAACACTCGTATTCAAACACAGTTTTAATCATAAGTAGATAAACATACAAAGTTTTGATACATAGTTAATGAACTTAATAAGCTTCCACATGTGCACCCCTAGTGGCACGTAAATTGTCTAAACGGTATTAACACTCACGCCACACATTTTCCAACATTTGTGGGTTAACTGTTGCAATTGCATCCGTAATGCGTTCTCGCAATGTCCTGATATCTGGAACAACTGTTGCATAAACCAAATCTTTAACATGACCCCAGAGAAAGAAATCCAGCGGGGTAATGTCTGGTGATCTTGGGGGCCATGGGATTGGCCCGTCCCTGCCAATCCATCGATTTGGAAATGTTGCGTCGAGAGTTTCACGAACAACATGCGCCCAATGAGGGGGTGCCCCATCTTGTTGGAAGATGACAGTTGGCTGCCTCTCCTGCATCTGGGGGATGGCGTAATTGGTGAGCATATCCAGGTACACAGTTGCGGAAACAGTGTCTACCACTGCTCTTTCCCCTTTCCACGTTTCCAGTTCCCAAGAATTTTTTCATCCACGGTTTAATTAACTTCACAACAGGTGGATTCTTTCCATACTTTGTTCTGAACCTTCGCTGAACACTGACAGGAGATTTTGTTTCTGCAAGCCATACAACACATTGTGCCTTCTCTGTCACAGACGCCATATTAACTGAACAGCTACTACAGCGCTCCTAGTGGCGAATGCGGTAGGCGAAACGCACCAGCACAGAAACTCTATGCGTGTATGAGATCACCTTAAAAAGAAAACGGATGTAAGATTCGTCATTAAAACATGAGAGCATACTGTTTTCAGGGTAAACATTTATGGACACCCTGTATTTAATATAACTGTGTATTTTTTCCTGTACTATTATTTTGATAATGCACCGTTTTGTATGATTATATATTTTCCATTCATGATGCTAATATTTGACCATATATATATATATGTTCCATTGTATATCCATTAATTCAGTTAAAATAAACAGAATGATGTATTGGCGTTTTAGTTATTCCTTTTTGTTGGTACACAATTATATCATTTGTTTGGTTTCTAAAGCGGATTTCAGAATAATTAATTAATTGCTATTTGTCAAATCGATCTTCTAAGCCAAATGGCTCTTAAGTAGGCTGACCATACGTACCGTTTTGAACGGGACAGTACCGTTTGTTTTATATTTCCTGGCCGTCCCGTCGTTTTAATAAAAATGTCAATTTTGTCCCGGTTTATGTACTTACTTTTTCATGAATACAGAATATTACATAACCCCGTCCCTTTTTTGCCATCCCAATGTCCCGTTTTTGTCTCAAGGAAATATGGTCAGCCTACTCTTAAGCCAGGATATATGTTTTAAATAAATAAGTAACGAAGCTGACAACTCAACTTTCTAAGGCAGATGACAGAATAATATAAGGATTAATTAAATACATAGCGCAATCTGGCGGCTCAGTCTTCTAAGCCATCTGGCTGATTAATGTATGGTTTAAATAAATAAATAACGAATCTGGCAACTCAGCCTTCTAAGCCAACTGACTGATTAATATATGCTTTAAATAAATAATTATTGCTATCTGGCAACTCAGCCTTTTCAGCCATCTGGCTGATTAATATATGGTTTAAATAAATAAATAACAAATCTGGTATCTCCGCCGTCTAAGCCAACTGGCTGTGGCGCCCGCTGGCTCTGGCTGATTAAGCCAGAATATATGGATTAATTAAATACATGGCGCAAACTGGCAACTCAGCCTTCTAAGCCAACTGGTTGATTAATATATGGAATAATTAAATACATAGCGCAAACTGGCAACTCTGCCTTCTAAGCCCACTGGCTGATTAGGGGCCCTATAAGAGAGCGGCGGCTTGGCTGGAGGAGTCATATGCGCTTGGCTCTCGCCGAGCGAAGAGAATCTCTCTCTCTCTCTCTTTCTCTCTCTCTCGCTCTCTCTCTTAAGTTAGGTATGCCCCTTTAGGGGGTGAGGCCGTCCCATCTTCTCCCCCAAAGAGGTTTCACCCCCTTGCAAAGAAGGGGGGTGGGTTGCCTTGCAACAAAAGGGGTGGGGGTGCCTGGCAACATTATGCGATTGCATTGCACTCGTCCATTTTGCGGTCATACTACTAAGGCAGTACACGACTTCTTGCCATGTTCGGCTCAGTATGTTGGCGTCTACCAGTGCGCATGCAGCTGTGATCCGAGCACGAAGATCCTGCAGGTTTTCCACCTTGGGCTTGTAGACCACATCTTTGACAAACCCCCACGGAAAAAAATCAAGGGGGATTGTGTCTGGTGATCGTGGTGGCCAGGCGGTTGGTCCGTCTCTGCCAATCTAGCCACCTGAAAATTTGTCATTCAGGAAGGCTTGAACGACTAAGGCCCAGTGAGGGGGAGCGCCGTCCTGTTGAAAGATGATATCGGGTTGCAAGTCTGCAATCTGTGGGAATGTGAATCCTTCCATCATGTCTACGTCAATTGTTGAGGTCACTGTATCCTCCGCAAAGAAAAACGGACCCACCAAGCGGTCATGGAGAAGGCCACACCACACATTGACCTTTGGACTGTCGCGTATATGTTCAATGACCAGGTGTGGGTTTTCAGAGCCCCAGATCCTCACATTGTGCCGGTTGACCTTCCCCGATACATGAAAACAAGCTTCATCTGTGAACATGACCTTTTTCAGGTAATCTTCGTCATCCTCTACGCGGCTGAGCATTTCCACGGCAAACGCCTTGCATTTGGATCCGTCATCTGGTTTGAGTTCCTGCAGCATCTGCACCTTATAGGCATAAAGCTTCAGACTTTTATGCAAAATCCTGTGCACAGTGGTGGTTGGTAGTGCCAATCCTCTGGATGCGCGTCGGATTGATTTTCTGGGACTTTGTTGAAATGATTCACGCACTCGTTCAACGTCTGCTGCAGTTGTGCTTGGTCGACCGGTACTCTTCTGTTTCAGGACACTTCCAGTCTCCTTAAACCTCTTGTACCACGATGGCGGATTCCATCCATACCTTGTACGGAAATTACGCTGAATTTGGGTGTCGGATCTCGTCTCGATGAACCATTCGACGCACAGAGCTTTTTCCTGTGGAGTCGTCATTTTCTTTTACATTAAACCACCAGACAAATAAAGAAAACTTTGAGTTTCTGTATCATATAAAACAAACGGTATCGTTTTATTATTTGTGGTTCTAAATTTATTAACAACCAAAGTTGTCCAGGTTGTTTGGAACACCCTGTACTACTCGAAGCAATCCAATACAGCACTCACCAGTGGATTAAGTGTGGTGATCTCAAAGTCTACAGATCTGCAGAAGCTAAGGCTAACAAAGACCCTAAGATCCACTCTAAGGTTAGCCCGAGAGAAAGAAGAGAGTAGGGGGTTAATGGGCATGCAAGGACGGTTCACGAAATACTGTTGTTTCCTATGCCTATGGGACAGCCGAGCTACCGCGGATTATTACATCAGACGTGACTGGCATCAAAGAAGCACATACGAGCCAGGAACGGGCAGTGTCCAGTGTGTTCCTTTAGTTGATCCAAAGATGATTTTCCTGTCAACTCTCCACATTAACCTCGGCTTAATGAAAAAGTTTGTGGAGGCGATGGGTAAAGCGAATTCGAAAGGGTTTCGATACCTTGTTGAGAAATTTGCAAACATCAGTGCCGCGAAATTGAAGGAGAGAATCTTTGTGGGCCTCAAATCAGGGAAGTTCTACAGGATGAAGGCTTTGAAGAAAGCCTCAATGCCTTAGAACTAAAAGCATGGCAGGCTTTCAAATGGATTTGGGGAAACTTCTTGGGTAACCACACGTCTCCCGCATACAAAGATGGAGTTCAGAAACTGCTCGATGCATACCAGGAAATGGGCTGTCGAATGTCCTTGAAAATACATTTTTTACATTCGCATCTAGATTTCTTTCCCGAAAACCTTGGAGCGGTGAGTGACGAACAGGGGGAACGCTCCCATCAAGACATCCAGCCAATGGAAAATCGCTACCAAGGTTTCTGGAACGAAAGTAACTGGCAGACTACTGCTGGATGTTGTACCGCGACGATCTGGACAAGGTTTACAAAAGAAAATCGTACTCGCAATGTTTTTAGGTTGGTGTACATTTCTTTTTATGAATGAAGTTGTACGTTTACGATAAATTGTGCTGAAATTAACACCAGTCATATTTTGATAACTGGATGTGCTAGAGAAAATCCGAAAACAGATTTGGAATCAACGTACAAAACTGGTCTAGAAAAGTGTGTATACATCTTTGATGAGAGAAAAAAGTTCGATTTTGTCGACCAGTGTTATTTGTTTTCAGTAATTGGTTTTAAAATTATACACGCGACTAAATATTTCAAGGGTCTCCAGAAAAATTACCCTATTCTCTTTGGTTTATATGTTAGGAAGTATTTGACATGAATTTTTACAACACCCGATTATTTTCAAAGAATATTGTAATGGTTTTTCATGAGTTTGGCTCTCTTCTTCCTCTGTTGGAGGAAGGGGGCATTTTTGCTGGCATTCGCCCTTGGTCCCTCATTCCTGCATAAAAAAAATTTAGGTTAGGCTAATTAGGCTAGGCTACTCGGAATAAGGAACAATTCAAAGGGCGGAAAACCCAAGCATCCTATCAAGCATTGCTTGACAAATTTAAACTTGACTCACTGAAGCTCTTTGATATAGCTTCTTGTAAATGTGAAAACTTTCTGACATGTCGTTGTGAGAAAAACCGAAAAGTTCCTACTCTGGAAAGGGATTTCCTTAATGATCAACGAACGTCTTGAAATGGTGATTGGATCCGTAGATAAAGTCGTCACCAAAAAGATGGAAAAAAAGAAAAAGGCTACATAAAAGTATGAGGAATATACAGTACGGATCTCGAAAGGAATGAAAGAATTTGATACTGCTCCAACTATTTCCTCAAGATTCAGCGAAACGGACGAAAGCACTGTGCCGTTTAAATTCACGACAAAGCCATTAATTAATCCCGGACCTTCACAAATGAGAATACGGTTGCCAACAGTGGGTAGAGAATGCGATCGAGAGGAATATCTGACCGTGCTGGGGCAGCTCTTGCATCTACTGTTCAAGATTTTAAATTAATTAATAGTGAAAATACTTCTTCAGTGATCGACAGAAGCAAGATAAGGCGAGAAAGGAGCAAGATTAGAAAAGATTTTTCTGAAGATACTTCAACTTTCAGTTCAAATGATCATGTTATGGGTTTCTACTTTGATGGAAGAAAAGATCGTGCTAACGTCATGATAATGAAAGGTAGTAAGTATCATTCTAGGATTACTATGGACGAGCATATTGTCCTTTTGAAAGAACTAGGCTCAACTTAATTAGGCCACATATCTCCAGAATTGAGCACAGCAAAAAGCATTTATAAAGACATTTTGGAGTTCTTGGGATGCAAACATATCAGTGCCAGAAATATTGTTGCCATTGGCCGTGATGGCACTGCAGTCAGTACTGGAATAAAAGGAGGCATATTGAAAATTTTGGAGCAGAACTTAAACAAACCCTTTCACTGGTTTATTTGTCTCTTTCATTTGAATGAGTTACCAGTGAGGCATTTGTTAGAACACCTCGATGGGCCCTTCCATGGCCACGAGACAGGACGAATTGGAAAAGCATTAAAATCTGTCGACCAACCAATAGTTAAGTTTGAAGCCGTGGAATGAAATCCTCTTCCAATTACTGATTCTGATGATCTAACTACAGATCACTTATACCTCTATAAAGCTTCTCAGGCTACTACTTCTGGGTGTTGCAGCAATGACTTAGCAAATCTTCAACCTGGGTCAATGGTCCAATCCAGATGGTTGACCACTGCTAACCGCATCCTGCGTTTCTACATGGGATGTGAAAATCCGATGGATAATTTAAAAGTGTTGGTAGAATACTTCGTCAAAGTTTATGCTCCAATATAGTTCACGATGAAGACAAAACCTTCGTGCTATGATGGACCTCGTCACCTGTGGCAAATGGTAGCTTATTCAAGATACCTAACAAAGGAGCATAGAGATAGTGTTTAATAAAGTTATCATTCGTAACGCCTACTTTGCTCATCAAGAGAACCTTCTTGCAATGATTACTGATAACCGGCCAAACATTCGAAAATTGGCAATACGAAGGATCGAAGTAGCAAGATCTCAAGCTGAAAAAGTGAAAAGCATTCGCGAGTTCAGTGTAACGAAGCTAAATTTCCATGCACTTGACTACAATGATGATATATTTTGGACAGATACTCCCATCAGGCTTGAGCCACCATTGAAAAACACTTAACCAAAGAGGAGTTGAAATCATTGGCTGAGAACACTAGCGAAGAAAAATTATTAAAATTCTTTCAATTCCCTTGTCATAGACAAGCAGTAGAAAGGAGTATCAAACTTGTAACAGAAGCGACAAGAGCAGTTTATGAAAGTGAGAGGAGAGATGGCTACGTTAAAACCAAAATTGCATCTCAAGCAATACTGAAATCATTTGAAACCAAGAGAGACAACAAAACTGAATAAGAAGCTTTCTAAATTATTGTGGTAAAACAACATCAATATTCGGTTAAAACGGGACAGTCGTCCAGTGCCCTTTTCGTCCATTTCTCAGAGTTATCCCTCTGTACTAAGTGAATAATGCTTCAATTTTGTTTCACTCAAGCAACATTGTTAATAGAAATATTCTTGAGTCTGCCATTATTCAAGTTACACATAATTTTAACATTAACCAGGGCCTTTTTTCGCTTGATCTTGTTGTTTTGAATTCGTTCAGAACGGATTTAGACAAGAGGGGCAAAGTGCTAAAACTCTGGTAGTTTTTTCCTTATAAATTTGTATGCTCCTCTTACAATTTTTATTTTTTCTATTTTTATTTTTTTGTGACCACTATATAGCCTCGAACTTGTTATTTATTTCGGTGTTCCTGAGGATGTCATTAGACGAAAGCACTTGAGCACCATTCTATGTTTCCTTTTTCCTTCGTGGTTATTTTCACATATATATATATATATATATATATATATATATAAATGACATCGTGAGCCTCGGAGACCTTGATTTTGCCTTTCTCTTTCTTATCAAGGGGGGCATTTTTGCGGGCACTCGGCCTTGAACCTTCCTTTCTACATAAAAAAATACTATCGATACTAAAAAGTTGAGTTAGGTTACATTAAGTTAGGTTAGGTTACTCTGGTTAGGTTAGGTTAATAATTTGGGTTAATAATAATGTAACGCAGTTTGTGGTCTGTAAGTTCATTTAAAAGAGTAATATTTTTCCTGGGTGTTGCCGAAACTCAAAACGAAAGAAAACCTAAATCAACATGATAGTAAAATCGGATCACCTGAAGATCAGGGCTCCGAGCCTTCGTTAGTCAGACTTATAAGGCTAAATAACGAAAATATCACGACCTAACCTAACAATCGTCAAGGGCGTACAGTTGACCTAACGATTGGTTATGTTAGGTCGTAATATTTCAGTTAGTTAGCATTATAAGGCTAACTAAAGAAGGCTGGTGGCCCTGATCTTCAGGTGATCCGTAAAATCTTTAGAAAGAGAGAAGATATCTAGGTTTTTTTGTAAGTTAGGAAGGTATTCCTATTATCGTATGATTCTGGTCTCCGAATTCATTTAAAAGAATAAAAATTTGTCGTGGTTGTAACTTTAATCGAAAAGAAAGTAAACGTAAATATCAACATTATAAAATAAAACTTCCTAACAAAATTGAAGAAATTTCTTTAGAACCAACACTGGAAAGATTTCCTATAGGATTGGATGATATAAACAATGTGGTAAATTTGTTGGCCTTCAAATACAGTATATTGGAAAGAATAACTCTATTTCAAAGTAAATCCTCTTCCGAAAATAAAGGAAACGTAAGACTTACGAGCATGAAACTTTTTCTCAAAAAAGTGAGGTAGTTGTTTTGTGGCTTCGTCTGGAAATTTTTTCTCGAAGATAGACACTTATTTTGAGTGCTTTAAGTTTTGTAATCACCATGTTTTTTAAAAAACAAATATGTATTTTATGGGAGCATATTTTCACAAAAGGAGAGAAAATATAATCAAGAAATCAAGCAATACCGTTTCTACAACGTTAAAAATGTATTATATTAAGAAGAGCAGAATAAGTCCGTCTGAAAAAATAACTCATGGTGTTGTTTTGACTATTTTTCATGAAATAAACACTCAATATCGATGTCTCCTCTTACCAAAACATAAGATACAGTAACTTAATATATGAGTAATTTTTAACAATTTAAAGAATCTTTTCCGTAAAATAATAAATTTAGAAATTTCAGTTTAATTCGAGAACATTTCTTTTAGAAATAAAAATATTTTCCAAAAACATTTTTCAGTGTGTCACAAAGTATTTAATAAAAATTTCTAAGACATCATTATTTTCCCGGAACTCTGGAGTCTTTTCTTCATGCAGTTTATATTAGTCTGAGTAAGCCAGAATATCATTGATTTTACAGATGAAACCCGCATATTTTACAGTTTTCTTTCGACCAACACGACTTTTCAAAATGTATTTCACATTTCCGATACCTTCGAATTTTTTCATTAGTCTTTTTACTGCAGATCTTCCATGGACCTCACTTAAACAAATTGTGCTTTAAAATCACATTGCGCTTGAACAACACTCTTTTTGTCGGATAATAACGCTTCAAAGTACAAACACGATGATCTGTAAAATCTGCCATCTTGCACTGCAAAAACGTTAGAAATTATTAGATGGCTTGTGCACCATTCAATCTTAGCAAAACTCCAAGTTCTGTTTACTGTATTTTTTAAAACACTGGTAATTTATACAGAGGGTTGACAAAAGTAAATAGGCACCACGATGATTGTCCACAAGAACAAATAGCAAAGCTCATCAATGGAAGGCGAGAACCTTTACGTAATGCAAAAGGGAAAACAATACGATTCTAAATATATTGATTCAATAAACCTGTTATTTATTGACTTGTATTATCAAATCACAAACTATGGAAAAACCAAAGTAGTTTATTTTCTTTTGTCAACCCTCTGTAAATATAAATTTTAGTTTAAGAAATTATTTCCTTCAGCTTCAGAGAGTAATTGTTGCGACTAAAATAAAAAAAAAACTTTTTTATACATATAAAATTTGCTATAAACTATACAGTGGTTTTGTTTAGAAAATTATATGATCATTTCATAAAGATTCTGTGTAATTTTCTAAACTCACGGTACTTGTAGGTTATCTCCCCCCCACCAATTTTGACAGAATATTTTCGTTAAAACTAACGAAAATATCACGACTTAACCTAACCAATTATCAAGGGCGTACAGTTGATCTATTATTAATTATAACATTGTTTGTTTCGGCAATAGTATTTACTATTTACTAATAGATCAACTGTACGCCCTTGATAATTGGTTAGGTTAAGTCGTGATATTTTCGTGGTAGGGAGATAACCTACAAGTACCGTATTTTTCATGAAATACCAAATTTTTCAAATTTCTGTGAGGAATGAGAAAAAGTGTATAAGAGAAACGTTAAAGAACATAAATAGACAAATCAAATGCGATAAAAATGATCTTCCTAGCATAAACACAACGGAAGATACGCTTAAATGTTTGAAATCTTTGACCTCCTTGGGGCCGGTGAAGTTGATGTCGCAGGTAGCTAATATTTTGCAGATTTCTTCTTGGTACCACAGACTAACTTTTGAGTGCTCCAACAAAACTGAATTCTAAAAAAAGTTTTTTTCACTCCACCCTATCAATGTGCACATCGACTTTGTTCCACTCCCCGCAGAAAACCTACTATAATATTAATTTATTTGTAACTTGAGAAAACTACCAAAAACGGTCTAAAGTTTTTTTCATGTTATTTAGACGATGTTTTGTGTTAAGAATAAAAATGCTTTGCTAACATTTAAACTTACGGTGCTCTTCCAATATGTGCTCTACCGCGAAAATTTACATTCCAATACGTGATTACCTTAGATTATTCGGATTAGCAGCAAGTACGTTAGTTAGCCTTATAAGGCTAACTAACGAAAATATCACGACTTAACCTAACCAATCGTCAAGGGCGTATAGTTGACCTAACGATTGGTTAGGTTAAGTCATGATATTTTCGTTAGTTAGCCTTATAAGGCTAGTTTCACGGTAGAGCACGTATTGGAATATGGTAGATCACAGTTTCGCGGTAGAGCACATATTGGAAGAGCACCAAACTTACTACATTTTCTTTGTATTCCTAACTTAAACATTTTTTTAATTCTTGGCCGGAAGAAACTAGTAGTTGTTATTTAAATTATTGCACTTAGAATAAAATGACTTCTACTTACAGTACATGTACTTTAATTTATTAATTTTATCATTATTTTTAATAAAGTGAAGTAATCTCTATGTTTAGGATACAGAAAGTATGAAAAATACTTTACAGTTACTAAAAATAAAACCGCAACCATCTAAGATGTATGGATATATATGTGTGTATACAGAGGGTTGACAAAAGTAAATGGAAACCACGATGATTGTCCTCAAGAGTAAATGTCAAAGATCATCAATGGAATGACAGAACGTGTGTCAGCTTTATGTAATGCAAAGGGGAAAGCAACACGATTGGTCCCACTCCTATTCATTATTATGCTAACAGACATAGACAATGAAGTAACCAACAAAGTTATAACATCCTTCGCTGACAATGCAAAAATCGGCAGAAAAATCAGTAATGCAGAAGAGGTAGAGGCCCTACGTGGGACACAGTCAGAATATACAGATAGTCAGAACTCAGAAGACAACAAGAAGACAACAACAAAAAATTTAACACCAAGAAATTTCAGATCTTGAGATATGGAAGAAATGAGGAACTAAACAGACAGCATATTATGTCCTACATAGACAGGAAATTCAGAGAAGCAAGAGTGATATTATTTAGATTTGAAACACAAAATCAGTTAGCGCTAAACAAATCAAAAAAAGTTACGGGACAGTTGCTGAGAACCTTTAAAAGAAGGAACAAGAGAGTAATGATTCCCCTGCTGAAAACACTGATCGTACCAAAACTTGAATACTGCTCAGGCTTGACGTCCCATATAAAAAGGAATAGATTAATAAATTAGAAGAAATTCAAAGAAATTTCAAAGCCAAAATTGATGGTTAGAAAGAACTCAACTACTGTGAGAGATTTCGTAAATTCAATCTACATTCACTGGAAAGAAGAAGGGAGAGATACACCATAATTTAGACGTGGAAAATAATGGAAAAATTGGTACCTAACCTCAAACTGAACCCATTAATCCCTCAAACAACAGTAGAAAATAGGTAGAATGTGTAGTGTTCCCAAACTAAAGGCCAAACAAGGGACATACTCAACTCTAAAGGAAAATAGTTTGGTTGTCAGGGAGCCAAGCCTATTCAACCAGCTTCCAAAGGAGATCAGAACATCACTGGTGTTAAAATGGAATTCTTCAAGAGAAGAGTAGGCGACTGGCTCAGGACAGTACCAGGTGAGCGGGTGTGCCTGGCTACGTGCGATGGAGATCGCAAAAGAACAATTCCCTACTCCACCAAGCCTAGCCTCCTTCATGGCCTAGAGCCATGCTACCAGCTTTACCTTCATGGCTACAACGTGGCTACGAGTTATATATATATATATATATATATTTATATATATATATATATATATATATATAAAGGGTGGGAGAATAGTCTTTAAGGATTTTATACTTACAACCATTTAGTTAACAACATTAAACAGATAAGTGTTCAAATGATGAAACAAATCAGACAAAAATCTATAAGAATTTTATTCATACAAATATTTTGTTAAATTGTAATTCAATCTTTGAAGCAGAGCTGGGCACTTGCGTTTTTTTTTGCGGTACTGCGGTACTGCGGTACCACCGCACTACCAAACCGGTACCGCATAACGCAGTACCGCAAAGGATCGCTGAAAGTACAGCCTGTACTTTCAGCGATCCTTTGCGGTACTGCGTTATGCGGTACCGGTTTGGTAGTGCGGTGGTACCGCAGTACCGCAGTACCGCAAAAAAAAACGCAAGTGCCCAGCTCTGCTTCAAAGAGTTCTTCATCCGCTATGATACATTTGTGGATTCTCTCTGTGAAACTCTTCATTGTTCTTCTGAACATATCGAGTGGGATCCTTTTCAGTTGTTCATCTATTCTGCGACTAAGGTCATTCACATTTGGATAGATGAAACCAGGAGTGTAGAGTGTGTCTCGCAAATAAGCCCAAAGGCAGAAGTCACATGGGGGTTAAATCAAGTGATCTGGCTGGTCACTCGATAGGAACTCGCCACTCAAGCCATCTTCCTTCAACATTGGTTTTTACAGAATCTCACGGGCAGCTGCAGGGTAATGTGGTGGTGCTCCATCATGTTCATAGAGCCAATTCCTGTCAACGCCATTAGTAAACTGTGGCAAAACTTTGTTTCTCAATATCTAGCAATAGCGTTTTCCTTCTATCGTATATCTCGATATGTCAAAGGAAACGAGTCCTGAATAACACTAGGCAACAAAAACAAATTTCAACTTTTTTTTTGTTACAGACACGTGAACTACTGATTCCTACTAAAGCGCTGATGCTGATTTCAGATCTGATATCAAAATTTCTCTATCACGTCCAGATTTTGTGTAACCGAAAACCCCTATTTTTCATTTTTTTTCTCACCCGCTTCTATTACGAAAGCCGTCTAAGCTACTTTTCCGTGCCACGTTTTATGTTAAGCATACTTAAATAATTAGTGAACAGGGATGTCTTTCCTCCTTTATTCTGGCTTAAGACAGACAGCGGAATTCCGCTGGCGGAGTTACCACCCCTGCGCCCAACCATCCACCCAAAGCGCGTTAGTATTTTGTTGTTACTACTGAAAGGCAAATTCCTGTTCTTAAGTGAAACTTTGGTGTGTCCTCTTCCTTTGTCGCTTGTAGGATGACGAGCTCTCCTTCTGCAGGAACCAACAATAATCTCCCATCATATTTGGGTTGAAATTACCTTGGTATCTATTTTCCATAACTGAGATCTGTTGGTGGAAGCGCTCACCATGCTCGTCACTTACAGCCCCAAGGTTGGCCGGGAAGAAGTCAAGATGAGAATGTAAAAAATGAATTTTCAAAGACATTCTGCATCCCATTATTTCATAAGATTTAAGCATGTTTTCTACGAGTTTACGGTGGTTTTCAGCTTTGTGGTTTCCAAGAAAATTTTTGACAACTTCAACGAAAGATGTCCATGCTCCTAGTTCATTCTCATTTAGGTTAGATGGAAACGATGAGTCGTGGATGACACTGCGGATCTGTGGTCCAGTGAAAACTCCAGCTTCTAGCTTAGCATCTGTCAATATTCCTTTGAATTTATCCTTTAAATATTGGAAACCACTACCTTGATGATCCATACCCTTCACGAAATTTTTCATAAGGCCAAGTTTAATGTGAAGTGGTGGAAAATGTACTTTCTGAGGGTCAATAAGTGCTGGGTGTTTCACATTGTATTTGGCCATCTAGAACTGAACATGTTGTTGGTAATCATGTTTTTTGTAGTGGTTCTTGTCATCTCTGCTGTTCCATAGACACAAAAAGCACATATGCTTTGTGTAGCCCAACTGTAACCCAAGAAGTAATGATACAACTTTAAGGTCGCCACAAATATTCCATGTGTGTTCCTTATATTTGATGAGTCTTAGCAGCAGTTTCATCGATTCATAAGTCTCATTAAGGCCAGTGGCATGTGCTACAGGTATTGAAGGTTTTTCATTGCCGTTGTGCAGTAATACAGCTTTAAGGCTAGCTTTACTAGAGTCAATGAACAGTCTCCATTCTTTTGGATCATAGCGACAGCCAATCCCTTGCATCAGACCACTGATATCGTGGCAGAAACAAACGTTTTCTTCCTGTAAGTAAAATGATGAAAACTGCAAATGGCGGTGGCGGAAATGGGAAACTTTGGTGTTTGGTTGGAGAAGATTAAATTCTTGAAGTCTCGAACCAAGCAACTCTGCCTTTTCTTTTGGTAATTCCAAATCGCGCACTAAGTCATTTAACTCCGCTTGACTTAACAAATGTGGGGAAATATTTGCATCTGGAACATATATGCCATCTTTCCCTGTTTCTATATCACTAGCAGAATCTTCAGATGAACTGCTGTCTGTTATCGTTGCTGGTGGAACTGGTGGTGGATTTGTTTCATCATGTGGTACTGGTTTCATTGCTGATTCGCAGTTTGGGTACGTGATCTTTGATTTGTTTTTCTTGTGAAACCAGCAATCTTTGTCAAACAAAAATAACAATCATTGAAGTGATTTTTCGGCTCACGCCAAACCATGGGGACTGAGAACGGCATAGCTTTTCTTTTACCATTCATCCAAGCTATTAACATTGCATTGCACTGTGCACAGCAAATATGTGGTGCCCAGTCCCTCTGTTGGTCTCCTAACTTAGTCAAAATAACACTTGTAGGCAAGTTTAATCTTTGTTGTTATGTTTCTACGTTGTGGCTTAGGTGTATATTGTCCACAGACAAAGCAGAAGTTGTCTGGGTGATTTACACAAGCACGTCTATTTGATGCCATTTTGAATTACCATACAATATCTGAAAAAACGTAGAAAGTAATTATTACGATGTGCAAAATAAAAAGAAATACACACCGTAGTACAAAACAAATGCTATAAAAACACACAAGTCACCACAACCTGTCACTTGCTCATCAGCAGAGAGCTTCAACAACCGTTCTGCTTGACTGTCACGTAGCGACTGACCGTTGGGCCGTTGCCCGTTACTATGCTCTTGACTCAGTGTGCCAACTCGGGATAAATTTTATTTATCAAAATTGTTCGAATTTGTATATAGTTGGCAAAAAAAAATTGCTTTAACCTTGAAAAGCAAGTTTCATATTACTGGCATTAAGCCGATTAAAACCAAAATCTGGACGTGGTAGAAAATTTTACTAAAAGTGATTTGCATTTTACACAAAATCTAGACGTGATAGAAAAAATCTAATTATAGATTTGAAATCAGCATACCGAAATTAGCTAGGAGCACCTATTTGGTCTTCTGTAACAAAATCTTTGTTGCCTAGTGTAATCAATGCACATTCAAATTTTGGGATTTTTTTTCTTCCATTAGTGAGCGTTGTGTTCGTTTCTTTTACTCGTTAAACCAAAGACACTCATCTGAAAATTTGATATTTCGAACGAAATCTGGATCACTGTTGAACTTCTGTCTCAGTGTTTCAGCAAACTGGAGCCGTCTATTAGAATCATCATCGTATATGAACAGAGAGTAAATGGGTTTCCAATCGTGGTACCCCCTGTGATATTAATTTTTGCAACTGAATATTTGGAAGTGCCCAATTCCTGTGCGACTTTTCTCGTTGAAGTTGTTGGATCGACTTGAAAAGTGGCGAGGACAGTTTCTTTGTTGTTGTCTCCTGTCGTCTTTACTGTCCTTCCGCTTCTTGGACGATCTTTTACTAGGCTTTCTGTTTCCAAAAGTTTGAGCTTTTTAAATACACCATTCAACCTTTCACAAATGTTTGACATAGTTTTTGGAAATGTCTTAGGTTTGGTAGAATAAATCCTGTCTTTTATGTAACCTCACAAAAGAAAGTCAGGGGTTGTGAGGTCAAGTGAGTATGAAGACCATTCCACTTCATTCCATGAAGGAATATTAGTCGCCTTGAAAAATTTTTCCTCAAAAGTTGTGAGTTTCACAAGCAGTGTGTGAAGTGAGTATGGGGTAATGCAGTTATTTCTTTTATGGGACAAACTAATATTTTGTGATAAGTAGAAATCTTGTAGCATCTGCCGATATGAACTCTGCGTTACATTACTGCTTTTCCAGTTTCATCCTCAAAGAAGTACGAACCTACTACACCATACCACCCAACAGGGACCGAAATGTTGAGTTTAGGAACACTACGTGGAAGCCCTATCGGACCGCCAGCATTACTTCCTCAGTAATGAAAGTTTAGCTAATATTAATCTCCCTAGACAGATGTACAGTCCCCTGCAATAGTTCCGCTCCACTCACTCCGAGATGTGTCAGCAACGCAGAGCCTCTTAAACCCCACTCCCCCACCCTCATTCCCTCCCTCTCCTCCTCCCCCTCTCAGGTGTTATCATAGTAATACTTTTATTTTGGGAAAACCAATGACAGAATAAATATACCTTTCGCTGTAGTTTTGGTGGTAATGCTAGAACGACTATATATTTTATTCATGCGTTATTCCTAAATTTAGGGAATAGAGTAGTTATGTTATTTCCAGGGGTGTAGTGCTGCGGGAGCGCACGGAAGCGCCGCTCTCGCACCTCCATTCATCCAAATTTTATTTACTTTTTTTTTTATTTGATACTTGAAAATTGGGAACAAACAGACTAAGATGAAAGCACTGGCTTCTAATTTTGATTTCCAGTTTTTAATATTCCAAGTCTAAGTGAAGTATTATTATTATTATTATTATTAATTTTGTATAATTTTGTATAATTTTGGTAATTGAAGTGCTTACAATGCATGGTGTTTAAACTTGTTTATATTTTTGATTTAAATACACTGCAACCTGGTGAAACACTAATTAATATTGAGGTCAAGGACTCAAAATTCCATGAAATTTTTCCAGATAAAATGCCTATGCCACCCATCAGCTCTATTGGTTTACTTAGTTAAAATGCATATTTTTATTTAAATAGGGAGCCAAATTTTCCCCTTAAATATGATTTATAATTGAAAAAATTGGATGAGTTAATTATTACGACTCGGTAAACTACAGTAAAATTCGTGTATTCAACTTTTCGATCATTCTCGGGAGTAACTTGATTAACTGATGTACCGGTACGAGGAAATAATAGCAGAATTTAAAATTATGTACCAACATGCCGGTATTTCCTTAGAGCTTCTGCACCTTAAAATTTGCCTCGACACCACTGGTTACTTCACAAACGTGGAATACTTTAAAACCTTTCAATCATAGGATTTTCATGTGGCCATGTTATAGTTAAAGTGTAAGATAAGTTGTAGTATCGACTTTTCCTCTAGGCAATAACATCTCTGTTTAAAGTCCATGCATCATCAACAAATGATTATCCAGAAAAAGGTCAATCCATGGAGAGATAATGATAACATAGTTCAATTTTTTATTATAAAAATAAACATGAATCAAGTAAATTTAGGGATTTTCTTAAGAACATACAAAACAATGTTCAAATTATAAGGAAGTGACAATTGTTCAAGTAAATAAAAATATATTTACTACATCACAACCATAACACTATTATACACAATTACTCAATACTTGGTACATCCTCCATTATTATTAATGACCTCTCGTAGACTATTTGGAACAGATGCTACGTGATTGTAGATGACTTGTGGGTTCGTGCGGGAAAGTTCCCACTCTGTCATTGTGTGTTCCAGCAGTTGCCGAGATGTCCGCTTCTGCCCAGGCTCCCAAGCGTTAACCACATTTGCCCACACATTTTTAATGGGGTTTAGGTCACACCACTTGGTGGTCCAGTTCAGCAGCTTGACATGTCGTTCTTCCTGAAACCACCGTCTGATGATCCTGGTAGTATGAACAGGGAAGTTATCCTCTAATATATGTGTTAACCCTCCGTCTATGGCCTTGGGTGGTTCGAGGTTGACGGGGATTCTGGTTTGGTGGCAGCAATGGATTTTCTCACACTGGGGTAGCTGGTACCGTGTAGGGAACCGCAATAGTTTCTTTTTACTTCACTCCAACTTCTTGTAGTGGATAGGAGGATTCTGTGAAAACTTACTAAATTATCTGACGGTTCCCCGATTCTTCTTGTAGCATATCCGGAAATTATTTATTCCATTTTAAAACTAAGTTCTCTGGAGAAAGCAGGGCTCAAAGGAGAAGACAAAGAGATCGTCTGACTGAATTTTACTGCTGCTAAAATATTACAGTAATGCTTCAGCATTACAAGAGTTTATATACTAATAATTTGATGGCATCATTATTATTTAATGTTGACTTCTTTTGTTTTTTATTCTCAATAGGCTGAATTTTTTTGCAAAATATTTGAAGATAAAGGTAAATTTTGTCTGTAACAGCATACTGGCAGATAAGCAAGATATTTGAAGGTGAAGTAATATTTTTCTTTCAAACAGCATATTGACAGATCTGATATCATGATTTGCCAAGTTAACTAAAAATGGAAATTGAAATATGCATTTTATTATGGATTAAAACTGAACATGCATATGAGCAAAAATTAAATGCTTAAAATTTAAAATTAAGTGTTAATTTATAGTTTTGGCAAGTTATGACCATCTATTTCAACAAAGAGAGAATTTATAAAAAAATGAACAGTGCAGAATTTAACACAATTGCATGATTAAGCTTAATCTAAAAAATGATTAGGTAATTTAAAAAATAACTAATTCATCAATTACTCAGCAAAAATAAAATAGAAAGAAAATTAAAAAATTTCCCAAACTTGCATTTTGTATACCGTTAGAGTGTCACGCGAGTTTGGACTTTATATGCAAAAATGAATGTTAAAATTATTATTTTTTACATATATATTAAAATATATTATGTAATATATTTCGTCACTGGGTTCAAATCACAGTTTAAAATTAGATGCTATTCAAATCGTAATCTGACACGCCGAATTACAGTGTCCTTCAAATTTTGGGCTCATTCTTGGTGCAATACTTTTTGTCATATCGTGATTCGATATTAACACTTAGACATATGTGTTTTCCTCTGCATTATGAAGATTAATTTCAGCTATTGTGCGATTCCATGTAGACGGTTTGATCTCCTAATATCGTCGTTTTTGGTGTAGCAAAAGGAGAGGGTGAGGGCGAGTGGGGGGATAGCGAGAGGGAGAGGGGAAGAGGGAGAGGGAGGGAGTGAGGGTGGGGGACTGGGGCTTAAGATGGACTGCGTTGCCTCCACATCTCAAAAAGGGTGGAGCGGAACTATTGCAGGGGACTGCACATGCATATATACACAAATACATATCCGCATACGTATATACATACATGCCGAGCATACATCCAGATAAATGGGTCAATAATGTCTTCATATACTGTACTTACATACCATAGAACTGCCATTTTACACTTTATTGGCAGAATGGAGTTATATGGTAAATCTTATTAGATAATGTAGAGTAGGGAAATTATGTACACTAGTTTAAAAGATATAGAGACAAAGAGAGATTAAGTGCATAGAGATTATCTCTTGTAAGCTACAAACATATGTTTATAAATGTACAAATGAACAATGAATAATTCTTATATTCATTTATATAATTCTTACATAATTTTTATATTATAATTCGTATAATTCTTATATTCATTCGTATAATCCGTATATTTATATAAACCTTATATTCTTATGTATATTTGTATTCATATATTAATTTTGAAAGTCCAAAGCCGCATAACGCTGACATGAGTTTGGCTAAATTTTTTATTTGCTTTCTATTTTATTTCTGCTGAGTAATTGGTGAATTATTTCTTTTTAAATTACTTAATCATTTTTTGAGATTTAACTTAATAATGTAATCTTGTTAAATTCTGCAATGTTCATTTTCTTTATATATTCTCTCTTCGTTGTAAAAGATGAAATCATGTCTTGATTAACGTTCAATTTTAAATCTTAAGCATTTAATTTTTACTCATATTCATGTTTAATTGTAACTCATAATAAAATGCATATTTCAATTTCCACTTTTAGTTAACTCGGCAGATGATGATAACATCAGATCTGTCAATATGCAGTTTAAAACAAAAATATGGTTTCATCTTCAAATATCTTGCTTATCTCTCTAGGCGTTCCTACAGCTAAAATATTTACCTTATCTTCAAATATTTTGCAAAATAATTCAGCCTATTGAGAATAAAAAACAAAACAAGTCAACATTAAATAATAATGATGTCAAAAAAATTTGTGTATTTAAACGATTCACGGAAATTTCATCGCCGCAATTTTATCGCCGGGAAATTACATCGTAAAGAATTTTAATCGCTAGGAATTTTGATAGTAAGGAAAATACATCGCCTCACCATAGAAATATATATTATTTTAGTTAATGTATATTTTATTTGAAGGAAAAAAAAGCAAATAGCATTTGTTTTTATTTGCATTCAGTTATATTAATAAATAAAAAATAAGATATAAAAAGTAAATAGCAATTATTTTTATTTACATTTATTTATATTAATAATATATAAAATTTTGTTACTTATCATTAATCATTACTATTAATAAACGAATAAAAATAACGAATAATAGAAACATAAAAATAAGAAAAATTAATTAAATGCAGAACTTGCAAAATTTTAGAAACCAAAATTGTGAGCAATACCTCGTAAATAACACTAGGCAACAAATTTCAACTTTTTGTTTGTTACAGACACGTGAACTACTGATTCCTACTAAAGCGCTGATGCTGATTTCAGATCTGATATCAAAATTTCTCTATCACGTCCAGATTTTGTGTAACCGAAAACCCCTATTTTTCATTTTTTTTCTCACCCGCTTCTATTACGAAAGCCGTCTAAGCTACTTTTCCGTGCCACGTTTTATGTTAAGCATACTTAAATAATTAGTGAACAGGGATGTCTTTCCTCCTTTATTCTGGCTTAAGACAGACAGCGGAATTCCGCTGGCGGAGTTACCACCCCTGCGCCCAACCATCCACCCAAAGCGCGTTAGTATTTTGTTGTTACTACTGAAAGGCAAATTCCTGTTCTTAAGTGAAACTTTGGTGTGTCCTCTTCCTTTGTCGCTTGTAGGATGACGAGCTCTCCTTCTGCAGGAACCAACAATAATCTCCCATCATATTTGGGTTGAAATTACCTTGGTATCTGTTTTCCATAACTGAGATCTGTTGGTGGAAGCGCTCACCATGCTCGTCACTTACAGCCCCAAGGTTGGCCGGGAAGAAGTCAAGATGAGAATGTAAAAAATGAATTTTCAAAGACATTCTGCATCCCATTATTTCATAAGATTTAAGCATGTTTTCTACGAGTTTACGGTGGTTTTCAGCTTTGTGGTTTCCAAGAAAATTTTTGACAACTTCAACGAAAGATGTCCATGCTCCTAGTTCATTCTCATTTAGGTTAGATGGAAACGATGAGTCGTGGATGACACTGCGGATCTGTGGTCCAGTGAAAACTCCAGCTTCTAGCTTAGCATCTGTCAATATTCCTTTGAATTTATCCTTTAAATATTGGAAACCACTACCTTGATGATCCATACCCTTCACGAAATTTTTCATAAGGCCAAGTTTAATGTGAAGTGGTGGAAGATGTACTTTCTGAGGGTCAATAAGTGCTGGATGTTTCACATTGTATTTACCAACAACATGTTCAGTTCTAGATGGTCAATCATGTTTTTTGTAGTGGTTCTTGTCATCTCTGCTGTTCCATAGACACAAAAAGCACATATGCTTTGTGTAGCCCAACTGTAACCCAAGAAGTAATGATACAACTTTAAGGTCGCCATAAATATTCCATGTGTGGTCCTTATATTTGATGAGTCTTAGCAGCAGTTTCATCGATTCATAAGTCTCATTAAGGCCAGTGGCATGTGCTACAGGTATTGAAGGTTTTTCATTGCCGTTGTGCAGTAATACAGCCTTAAGGCTAGCTTTACTAGAGTCAATGAACAGTCTCCATTCTTTTGGATCATAGCGACAGCCAATCCCTTGCATCAGACCACTGATATCGTGGCAGAAACAAACGTTTTCTTCCTGTAAGTAAAATGATGAAAACTGCAAATGGCGGTGGCGGAAATGGGAAACTTTGGTGTTTGGTTGGAGAAGATTAAATTCTTGGTCTTGAACCAAGCAACTCTGCCTTTTCTTTTGGTAATTCCAAATCGCGCACTAAGTCATTTAACTCTGCTTGACTTAACAAATGTGGGGAAATATTTGCATCTGGAACATATATGCCATCTTTCCCTGTTTCTATATCACTAGCAGAATCTTCAGATGAACTGCTGTCTGTTATCGTTGCTGGTGGAACTGGTGGTGGATTTGTTTCATCATGTGGTACTGGTTTCATTGCTGATTCGCAGTTTGGGTACGTGATCTTTGATTTGTTTTTCTTTGTGAAACCAGCAATCTTTGTCAAACAAAAATAACAATCATTGAAGTGATTTTTCGGCTCACGCCAAACCATGGGGACTGAGAACGGCATAGCTTTTCTTTTACCATTCATCCAAGCTATTAACATTGCATTGCACTGTGCACAGCAAATATGTGGTGCCCAGTCCCTCTGTTGGTCTCCTAACTTACAGTCAAAATAACACTTGTAGGCAAGTTTAATCTTTGTTGTTATGTTTCTACGTTGTGGCTTAGGTGTATATTGTCCACAGACAAAGCAGAAGTTGTCTGGGTGATTTACACAAGCACGTCTATTTGATGCCATTTTGAATTACCATACAATATCTGAAAAAACGTAGAAAGTAATTATTACGATGTGCAAAATAAAAAGAAATACACACCGTAGTACAAAACAAATGCTATAAAAACACACAAGTCACCACAACCTGTCACTTGCTCATCAGCAGAGAGCTTCAACAACCGTTCTGCTTGACTGTCACGTAGCGACTGACCGTTGGGCCGTAGCCCGTTACTATGCTCTTGACTCAGTGTTGCCAACTCGGGATAAATTTGATTTATCAAAATTGTTCGAATTTGTATATAGTTGGCAAAAAAAATTGCTTTAACCTTGAAAAGCAAGTTTCATATTATTGGCATTAAGCCGATTAAAACCAAAATCTGGACGTTGTAGAAAATTTTACTAAAGGTGATTTGCATTTTACACAAAATCTAGACGTGATAGAAAAAATCTAATTATAGATTTGAAATCAGCATACCGAAAGTAGCTAGGAGCACCTATTTGGTCTTCTGTAACAAAATCTTTGTTGCCTAGTGTAATCGAGTACTTCGCGATTTTCATAATCATTTACGATGCGCTGGATTCTTGCTGCAACATCTCTATATTTCTTCTTAGTAGGAGGAATTTTTGCACCGGCGACATATTGTTCTATTTTTCCTTCGTTTCGGCTTTGTTCGTCTTTTATGGTTTTTATGAATTTCCATATTGGTTGGATGAGTAGCCCCAATTAATTCGCTGAATGCTCGGTGCCATCCTTCGCATGAGTTATTTGTTTTAGGAGCACCTTGTAGAGCTGTATCAAAGCAGTTCCATAATACATGGGCAAAGCGAGGAGGTCGGCGAATTAAACGACGATCAGGGCGGCCAATCCACGTATCTTCCATATAATCTAAAACTGGCTGAGCTTCCTCTGGAAAAATATTAGTATCACACAAATCTTCAAAACAACGAACTACGTCATTAAGTGGCACGAATGCGATGGCTGAGATCATGCGCATTTTCAATGCAAATTCTGCATCATTTTCATACAATTGCTGCAGTCCGTTTGTCTGAAGATTTCGAAAAATATATTGGGAGAAATTAAAAAAGCAACCTTTTTGTTGACAATCTGGAAAGGCTGCACTGAATGCATTGATCGCTGCAAGCTCGAAATCTGTCATAATCGTCGTAGGTGACAAGTTCGGTTCCAAATTTTTTAGTTCCACTGAAAGTCTGCTGTAAGTATTTTCATTTCTTCGAGTCAATAACGCATAAGCAACAGGAATAATATCACCATTTATGACTCCATGTATTGTATATAGAGTTCTTCGAATAAAGGTGGAACAATCTTGAACGTTCCATCTGCATACCAACATCTTGAATTAGACAATAACTGTAGATTTCGCTGAGTAGAAAATATCAAGATTCTATTTGGGCCATCGTTGCTGTCGAACAAAAGAAAAGGTTTATTTGAATGTGTCACTCGGTACTCAGGAGGAATGTTCAAATCATTTAAAGTCGCTGGTTTGGGAGGCACTTCTCCCGTTTGATTTCGAGTGTTTCGGATTGTCTTCTTTAAAGATTCTGTAGGGGGCATCTGGCCGACGACTGCTTGAGATAACCCAATGTAGGCTTGTGTTACAATACAATGAGTCCCATCTTGAATCGTGCGAGCTTTCTCTTTCACTGCATTGAGAACCTTGGTTACTTCAACACGAGCACTATTGCCTGCATGATTGTGTTCTCCAACTCGTTTGGTAATTAAGCAATTTTCTGAATGAAGGCGTGCCCGATAACGCGTTTTGTAAAATTGATCGCATTTCCAAAATACTTTTTGTCCACTTGCCTTCTCTCTATCTAACAAATAGATGACCATTATCAATCAGTTTCCGCTGATTCCTTGTGCTTGAAACATAGTTGAGAGGCATATTGAATGTACTGCCTTTTCTTATATATATAACACAACCACGCACCGACAATACCAAGTCTATAATGATTAAATTCGTATTATAATTTCAAATAATATAGACTCCAAAATCTTAAAGGTCTATTTTAATGACTGCAGGGGCGGGGCTTTTATGGGGGCAGGACAAATGGGCTAAAACTAACCATTTTAATATTGTAACCTTTCTCCCATCTTATCTTCTTAAAACAGTCACCTGCATGCTAAATCTAACTATTTTAATCTGGTAACCTTTCTCCCATCTTATCTTCTTAAAACAGTCACCTGCAGGGCCAAAATGAGACACTTAATCATAATCTTATAATTATCAGTCCCATGATCATTTAAAGCTTCGCATGTATAACTTATATATATGTTTACAATTAACAATAACAATCATTTTTATTTGTATAAACAAATTTGCATAACAAAAGTTAAGAACATAAAATTATTAAGAAAAATTAATTCAATGCAAATCTTGTTAATATATATATCTATATATATTATATTTAGAACATTTTTTTACAAAATTTTTAAATTATTTTTTATTGCGCAGCGATGTATTTTTCTAGCGATGAAAATTCTTGGCGATGAAATTTCCCGGCGATGAAATTCTTGGAGATGAAATTGTCGCGATGAAATTTGCGGCGAGGAAATTTCCGGACACGTATATAGACTCATAATTTTTCAAATTTTCATTCTGATTGTCTGATCTAACTTAGAGGCTGAGCATTACCTGTAACATTTTAGCAGTAAACTACAGTAAGAGAATATCTTTGTCTTCTCCTTCGAGCCTTGCTCTCTTCAGAGAACTTAGTCTTAAATAGAGAAAAATAATTTCCCGATACGTTACAAGAAGAATCGGGGAACCTGCAGAGAATTTAGTAAGCCTCCCAGAATCCTCCGATCCACTACAAGAATAAATCGGAGAGTAGTATAAGAGAAACTACTGCGATTCCCTATACGGTACCAGGTACTCCAGAGTAACAAATCCGTTGCTGCCACCTAACCAGAAACCCCGTCAACTTCGAACCACCCAAGGCCAGAGACGGAGGGGTTAACAACTAGCTACCTCTGCAACCAGGATTCTTCCAGTCTTCTAGACCCTGGAACTAGAACCAACATTCATTTGACCGGCGTGTCACAACTTCCAGTTCTTCACATTCATCATTCGACCGGTGTGCCACGACTCCAAGTTCTTCACGCCCATTCTTCGTCCAGGAACAAGTGGCCAGCAAGGCACGTTTTCAGGACACGTCTTCAAGGATTTCGCCGTAGGAATTTTGTTAAGAACAGATCTTTTTTTCAAATTAATTACTAAACATTTGAGAAGACAGTATTATTAACAGTTCATAATTAGTATCAAGCCAGATTCAACAAAAAACACAGTGAACACTCCATACACCAGTGATACATTTCTTTTTATTGAAACCGAGTTATTTCTGCTATTATAGTTAACATAGAATAATTTTATTTAATATGCCAATATTTGTGTATTTCTTAGATAAAGTAGTTAGGGAAGCCACTCAAGTGATCATTCCATATATTAAGATCGGTCAAGCAGACCAAATTGAATACATTAACATTACCTTCACAGATGAGCGATTCAGACAGTGCTCCTTCTGACATTGAAAATTTTCCTACACCCACTTTTCCACCTACCTCGCGCCTTCAAACATATTTCCAAACACGCAAACTTCAGATCAAGCACAAGCCAACATGTCTCAAACCGCTTCCGCAGCATACATTAACTTAGGTAGATAGTAAACCTTCCCCATGCTGTCCTAATTTTTAAGGGAACCATAGATAATAACTTCGTTGAACCACGCGTAAGACCTTGGATTGAGTCTCTAGAACAGCATTTCTTACGCGGAAAACTAAAAGGTTTATTGACCCTAAAAAGGGGAATGCCCACGATACAATTACATACGGCCCATCCACTAGCGAAGCTACAACGTGGGACAATTTTAAAAACACTTATTATAATTTTTCAAAGAAATAACACTCGCACAACCCTTGGTCACGTTAAAAGCTGTCTTCCAAGCTAAATGGAAGAAAGAACATGAAGATTTAAATAATTTTATTACACGAACACACAAACTCGTAGGAGAAGCCCTCCGAGTCATAGAAAATGCATGCGACATTACATTCACTTTAAAGCAAAGAAACCTAATAGTAGCAGCATCCATTTACCAAAACCTACCTGTAGCACCTAAAAAGAAATTTAAAGATTGTCTAAATATTGACAAGCCAGTAAGTGTAGCCAGAGATAAAACAAGGGAACATTACCCAGACTTAGCGAGCCAGAACTACCGAAAGGGTAGAGAGACTCCCATACCCTATATTCAGCAGCAGCAACAGCAACAACAACAACAACCCTATAAATCTTGGTCGATGCAGGGAACAGCACTTCAGAAACAAGCCCCACAAACCCAGAATGCACGTTCTCCTCCTCAGTGTTTTAATTGCGATAGTTTTGGGCACATGATGATCCAATGTAATTATCTCCCGTATTGCTCCCACTGTCATGAACATGGTCATCGCCGTGGTGATCGACAAAAATGTGCCGACAAAGCCCCTGTTGGATACAGGCCCCACTTCGAGAGATCAAATCACCAACATTCCCAAAAGCCCTCCAATTCTCAGAAACCAGATAATTCGCAGCCTCAACAGAACCACCAACCAAATAGATCACGACCACAAGGTCAACAAATTTAATTATATTTAAAAGTTTGTAACGCGGTATATCCCGCAAAATGTTGTATTGTGGACGCAGACGCCACCTTTCAGACAGATATCTTACTAGGTATGGATTTCTTCAACGGGAATCAATGGGAAATTTACCCAGCCGGAAAATTAGTTAAATGTAGAAATAGGACACACCCTCTCCATGAGAATAATGGGCAGGTGCCGCACGTTCAGGATAATGCTAACAGAATCAGTTTAGTTCGTATTTCCGAAAGAAATAGGCAGTGGTGTAGTGCTGTGGAAACGGCGTTCCCTTACTTTTTTTGGTAGACGGAACGGCGTTCCCTCACTGTTTCAAATAAATCCGAACTTACAAATCTCTAACGTCATGAAATTTTAATTTCCACCCCTACAAGAAATATGAGAAAGAATCATTAACTGCTTCATTTCTTTTAGCTTCGACTGAGGCAATGCTAGCCTATAAAGATATGATGAAACAGTCACCACGGCGTACCAGTTGTTAACTTTTTTTAGTTAATCAATCCAGTTGTTAGCTATTTTTATTGATCGTACTGGATGTCGTATATCTAATGACACTGGAAATACTGCATCTTCAACCTTGGAATATATCGTAATATCCAGTGCATATGACCTCAAAATATCCCTGAAATTGGTCATATTTCAAAAGATTTCCCGGGAGGCTTACAGTGCCCCAGGACCCCCAGCTGTATAGGCTCGCCGCGCTCGCCATTGTCCCCCCCGCATCTGAGTAACACTTTCAAAATGCGTTCCCCCACTTCTTTATTTAGCACTACACAACTGGAAATAGGAAACCCACTCCAATTTATAGCAGTTCAAGTCGGTCGGTTGTATCAAGAGCAGGGCCGTTTCCTCCAATAGGCGAAGTAGGCGACTGCCTAGGGCTCCGCTTCAAAAAAGTGTAGGAGGCAAAATTTCTGAAGGATACGATAGGGATTGAATTCGAAACAATCTTTGTATTTATTGTGTGAAATGTTTTTAAAAATGAAAAAATGTTTTTGTTCAAAGTTTAAGTTTAAAAATTACAACAAAAGAAACACTAACTGTCAATGAAAATTTTCATTTTGGCAATGCAAATTTGGCTTATTGTGTGCAATGTTAGTTATAGGCATATTCTTTAAAATAAATTAAAAAAGTTAGTAACCATCTCTCTCTCCTCCTCACTCACACACACACACACACCACTCGCACACACACACACACACACACACACATATATATATATATATATATATATGAATAGAAACGACGTAAATAAGGAGCGTCTCTGCACACGGGGAAGAGAAATAGCGAATAATTGAAAAATGAGGCGAACCGCCCGGGAATCGAACCCAGGGCCTTCCAATTGCCGGTTGGATGCGCTACCATTACACTACGGACCTCGATCAATCATAAATCGAAATTCTCCTACATAGGGCAGAAACCAATGCCCTGAGAGGGCACCCTCGCAAATCGTGAATATGTGCATTTAACTGCAATGACCAGGCAGTATATAAATGAATAGAAACGACGTATTTATATACTGCGTGGTCATTGCAGTTAAATGCATATATATATATATATACAGAGCTGGGCACTTGCGTTTTTTTTTGCGGTAATGCGGTACTGCGGTACCACCGCACTACCAAACCGGTACCGCATAACGCAGTACCGCAAAGGATCGCTGAAAGTACAGGCTGTACTTTCAGCGAACCTTTGCGGTACTGCGTTATGCGGTACCGGTTTGGTAGTGCGGTGGTACCGCAGTACCGCAGTACCGCAAAAAAAATGCAAGTGCCCAGCTTTGTATTATATATATATATATATATATATATATATATATAGAGTAGATATATATATATATATATATATACACACACAGTATATATATATATATATATATATATATATATATATAACATTATACGTATATAACGCAGATGTTTTGACGCATATTTGGCAAATGATCAGGCAATGGGGTTCGGGACCCCCTCAAAAATCTTGTCTAGGGCCCCAAAAATGCTAGAAACGGCGCTGATCCAGATGGACGACCACCCGAGAAATCAGCCCCCAGAGTAATTAGTTCCAGTTGTTGAATCCAGTAGGATCAACACAGTCATTTTCAGTTCAGTCAGTTTCAGTTCGGCCAGGTTCAGTCCAGCCAGTTTCAGTTCAGCCAGTTTCGGTTAACTCAGCAGTTGAGATTCGAAATCCAATTGAAGCGATTTTTCAGCCAATAAAGCAAATTTTAAACACCGAACCAGAGTCAGATTCACAATTTTTCATATGCACTACAGAGCATGTAACAGTAGCACCTTATGAGAAGATTTGTTTCCTACCAAGAGTGTAAACGGTCAAGGAAAACTATTAGTTAGATCGTGCTCTTACTACAGAGAAAAGTAATTTCAAGAGAGATGTTCTTATTGCCCAAGTTTTTAGTCATAGTCAGAATTCAGCTATCCCTGTTGTTTGTTTAAACAAAGGAAAAAGCCCTATTGAATTAACTTCAAGTCAGAGAATAGGAACGGTTTCCACAGTAGAAATAAATTCAGATATCCCTACCAGTACCATAAATCGTGTTTCCAGTTCCTTTTGAGTTAAACCCTTCAGCATTAAAAAAAGAATATAAGAAATGTCTGGAGCACTCCCTTCAGGAGTCACCACCTTACAGGATCCCAAACTACTGGAATCACTTCTCGATTTCCTGATAAGAAATAGAGATGTGATTGCCCTCAAATGAGATCCTCTGGGCCGAACTAATTTGGTCCCTTTCGAAATCCATTTGGAACCCAATTCGAAACCCATCTTCATTCCTCCCTATAGGGTTCCACATTCTCAATTAGTAGCCATTGAGTCACTACACGAAAAAATCGCCTCCTCCACGCCCTTTCGGACAAATTTGCATACCTTGAATCCCTGTTAGCTAAATACAAAGAACACGAAAGATATCTAGAATTAGTAGAAATAATTAACCTACAAGTAACCCTAATCGATAAATATTTGCAACAAATAATTACGATTCATTCCAAAGTTTAGCGTGCGACCCAGCTAGCCCATAGCAAAATCATTCTTTCCACATTAATACTATGGGATACACTTCAGTCCTTGATGCACACCTCTCAGACACAACTAAAATTATCACCCATATTCCCACTCAGCCATACTAATTACCCCCAATTTCTAGAATACACCTGGACTGAACATGGACCACGCCCCTACACTTACCTCATGATTGTACCATTTTTCGATGTACTCACTTATGACGTGTACAAATTTCACCCTCTCCCAACACCCTACCAAAACAATTCTAATCTCTATCGATTGTAGCTACCTACAGTACCACCTTTCCTTTTCCTCACCAAAGACCTTTCAGCATATTCTATGATGTCAGATAGCGACGTTCGGTATTACAGATTCCCGTAAACAAACAAACAACTCGTTTGCCCTCCACTCAAACCAGTAATTCTTCCAACCACTAGGTCCTGCTTTATCAACCTAATCCGTGACCGTCATGCCCCGGTATGTTCTTTCACGAAATTATCATACATTCCTCTAAAACCGTTCAACTCCGAATTGGACCAGATATCTGGGTTTCTTTCGCGAATAGGACTACTGCTACTTTCGAGTGTCTGTCAAATCATTCCCTCAGCAAAATATCTACTGTTATCCGTCGTAGCCAATGTCGTAACACCGCCTCTCGTTGATCAGCGAAGTTAAGTGACATTGGGTCTGGGTAGTACTTGGATGGGAGACCGTCCTCCGTGTCCAGATTATGTAGCGACCCGTGGTTCGGATCCCACGTAAAGCCGTAAGTCCCCTCCGTCATATGACCTTAGATGTTGCGAAGGAAGTTAAACAACTCCAATCATTATTATTATCATGCTCCTAAATGGAATGAGCACTGAGTCGTTTTAAAATTTCAGATGATAACCATTTTCCAATAACACTGGTCAACAAAGACTTTTCATCAGAGTAAATTTTGTGGTGGCTGGATAGCATTTTTCACGCTGATTCCAAAACTGCATTCAGATGTTTTCTAGCACGTATAGTTTTCAAGATGAAGGCATATATATAACTACACAGATTTAACCATTTTAAATAGGCAAAATACTAATATTTCAACATTTGATTGTATTTATTTTATTGTGTTTTTTTAGTTTATTCATCTTATTTATTTCAATTATCTTAATTATACATCTTACGTATTTCAGGTGTGAGCTTTTACGTCTAGCAGCATTGTGATTCAGGCAACAACGCCGTGCTTTGTGTGTCAAAAGATCAGTCCAGTCCAAGAACTTGTTGTGTCAAGTTGGTGTACATTATTTTTGAATTTATAGTTTGCTCAGGTCAGTCGACATGCCTCGAGAATGTAAGAATGACCCCGACAAGTTCTGTTTCGTATGCGGCCAGTTGACAACTAAAACAGCGACGAAGTATTACAACCGACATTAAGAAAATATACAAGCTATACTTTGGTTGCCATCTAGGTGACCAAGATAACTATGGGCGCCACATCAAATCTGTTCTGGTGTTCAAATGGATTACGTGATTGGCTTAACAAAAGAAAGCTTCAATGCCATTTGCCATAACCATGATATGGAGGGCCGAGAGATCATCATGAAGACTGTTATTTTTGTAGTGTGAACTTAATGGGGTTTTCTGCCAAGAACAAACACCAGATTGTATATCCAAACTTGGATTCAGCACGTAGACCAGTAAAACATGATGAAACATTGCCCATTCCAATTCCCCCAAGTGATAGGCTAGATTCTATCATAGATGACATGGAAAGTGATGAAGGTGCAACTGGCGTTTCCGGACCATCTACAGAACCAGAGTACACTTTTGAAGGTAGACATTTAGAGCCTAAAAAGTTAACCCAAGGACAGTTGAATGATCTTGTTAGAGACTTATCGCTGTCTAAAGAGAAATCAGAGCTTCTCGCCTCAAGACTAAAGGAGAACAATTTACTTGAGAACAATGTTCGTATTAGTTACTACCGAAAGCGGAATTTTGAATTAACAGCATTCTTTTCAGTAGACGGTCCTCTCTGTTATTGCTATGACATCAATGGACTATTTACAGCCATATCTCAGACGTATGTGGCATCTGAGTGGCGCCTTTTTATTGATTCGTCGCAGAGAAGCCTGAAAGCAGTTCTTTTGCATAATGGTAATATAATGCCATCCATCCCATTGCCCATTCCGTCCATCTAAAAGAGACATATGACAAAATGGATATATTACTTAAGGCAATCAAATACGACAGTCATCAATGGAATGTTTGTGGAGATCTAAAAGTTATAGGAATGCTTATGGGTATGCAGTCAGGATTCACAAAATTTTGTTGTTTCCTTTGCCTGTGGGACAGTCGCGCCACTATAGAACATTACACCAAAAGTGACTGGCCACTTAGTATACATATGTCCCAGGGATAAGCAATGTTCAGTCTGTCCCTTTAGTGGATCCCCAAAAGATCTATCTGCCACCTCTTCACATTAAACTTGGTTTAATGAAGAATTTTGTTAAAGCAATGGGTAAAGTCAATTCTGAAGGGTTCCAATACCTTTCAAGGAAATTTCTGAAGGTTACTGCAGCAAAATTGAAGGAAGGAATTTTTGTTGGGCACAAATAAGGGAGGTTTTGAATGACACTGAATTTGAAAAAGTCCTAAGTCCGCTGGAATTGAAGGCTTGGCTGGCGTTCAAATGGATATGTGAAAACTTTCTTGGAAGCAACAAGTCACTTGCGTATAAGGATGGAGTCAAGAACCTCCTTGATGCCTTCAAAGAAATGGAGTGTCGAATGTCGTTAAAAATTCACTTCCTGCATTCCCACTTAGATTTCTTTCCTGAAACCTTGGTGCAGTGAGTGACGAGCAAGGAGAGCGCTTCCATCAAGATATTCAGATGATGGAGAAGCGCTACCAAGGATATTGGAATGAAAGCATGATGGCGGACCATTGTTGGGTGCTGTATCGTGACAATCCAGGCCAAATTTACAAAAGGAAATCACACTCACAGCGCTTTTAATAAAATAATGTATATATTCTTTATTTATAAGTACATTGAATAAGGTATATGATGTATTTGTTGTTTAGCATTCCTAAGTGTGATCTATACATCCATAAATTTTCTTATAGCAATATCAAAAACTTAAAAATATCAAAACCAGTGTATCTATATACCTATACGTGCTAGAAAATATCTAAAACCAGATTCGGAATCAGCGCGAGAAATGCATTAAGAAAAATGTGATCATGTTTGTGATGAGAAAAAAACGTTTCATTTTGCTGGCCAGTGTATAATTAATAGAACCAGTGACGATTTTTTCAACATCTGCCGTTACTATCATTATTGTGTGTGCTATTATCCTCGGTATATTTGTAGTAAAAAGATCATTCTTAGTGACGAAAGAAAACCAGAGACACCGAACGATGTGAGATTATTTATGCACGACAAAGAGTGCGTACCCAGACAACGTGAACAAGACTTAACCACCCCGACTTATGTTGTGTATATAAATCTGTATTATAAAAATCATTAATTGTCATCTTTTTTTAGAATTAGTTAGGATGTAATATTATTGTATTAATATCATTCTAGATATAATTCTTATATAATTCTATAAGGCGCATAACGCTGACATGAGTTTGGATAATTTTTTTATTTGCTTTCTATTTTATTTCTTCTGAATAATTGGTGAATTATTTCTTTTTAAATTACTTAATCGTTTTTTGAGATTTAGCTTAATATTGTAATCTTGTTAAATTCTGCAATGTTCATTTTCTGTATACATTCTCTTCGTTGTGAAAGATGAAGTCATGTCTTGCTTAACGTTTAATTTTAAATCTTAAGCATTTAATTTTTACTCATACGCATGTTTAATTGGAATTCATAATAAAATGCATATTTCAATTTCCATTTTTGGTTAACTCGGTAGATCATGATAACATCAGATCTGTCAATATTCAGTTTAAAATAAAAATATGGTTTCATCTTCAAATATCTTGATTATCTGTCTAGACGTTGCTACAGCTAAAATATTTACCTTATCTTTAAATATTTTGCAAAATAATGCAGCCTATTGAGAATTAAAAACAAAACAAGTTAACATTAAATAATAATGATGTCAAAAAAATTTGTGTATAAAAACTCATATAATTTTTCAAATTTTCATTCTAATTGTCTGATCTAACTTAGAGGCTGAGCATTACCTGTAACATTTTAGCAGTAAACTACAGTAAGAGAATATCTTTGTCTTCTCCTTCGAGCCTTGCTCTCTTCAGAGAACTTAGTCTTAAATAGAGAAAAATAATTTCCCGATACGTTACAAGAAGAATCGGGGAACCTTCAGAGAATTTAGTAAGCCTCCCAGAATCCTCCGATCCACTACAAGAATAAATCGGAGAGTAGTATAAGAGAAACTACTGCGATTCCCTATACGGTACCAGATACTCCAGAGTAACAAATCCGTTGCTGCCACCTAACCAGAACTCCCGTCAACTTCGAACCACCAAAGCCATAGACGGAGGGGTTAACATATATACATACATTTTGGATATTCAACTAAGACTGCACAATCACATAACGACACCTAATTACTTTTAGGCATTCAGCTAAGATTATACCTTCGTATGTACTGGGATATTATCCGCTGAAATATAATTAAATATTAAGTAATTAAATACCAAAAATTAAATACTTTGTTAACTGAATATCTTAATCTTAGATACGTTGAACTTACAAATATTTGGTTTTATTTTGCAATTTATTATTATTTTTTTGTTTTTTGTTTTGTTGTATAGAATATAGATTAATTTATTATGATAGATATGGGAGTATATATATATTCGCATGGCCCCGCTTGCAAAAAAAAAAAATATATATATCTATATAAAATGCAAACCCACAAGGAAAAAGAAAATTGATTCCAAGGTATTTCAAATATTCAGAAGTACTCCTCGTCAGGGAATGAAGGGAGAAGGCTAGATGCCCAAAATATATAGTGGGGCGGAAACAAAAAGATTAGCATATAATTAACAAGAGTTAATGAGAGGCAAAAGGAATTTTAACAGGATATTGTCAATTTTATACATTCCCGCACTGTTATTGAAATTATTTTTAAAATGGATAAATGCACATTCTAGAATATTCCTTTCAATTATATCTCTGTTTTTAACGAGCGCTTTAGAACTATCCCACTTGATGCTATGATTACATCTATACATATGGTTAAACAATGCATTAGAATTATTTGCTGTTCTACACGCATATTTATGCTGTTTTACTTTAATATCTAATGTTTTACCCATGTATACTGAGTTACATTGTGTACATCCGATCGAATACACACAACCAACCACATTATCTGGGCTATTCTTTATTAGGCGTGATTTAACAGTATTATTATACTTAAGGACTAGATTGATACCAGTTGCTTTAAGTAAAGTCGGAAGATATTGAAAATTAACATGGTAAGGTAGGCTAAGGATATTTTTACGCTCAAATTCCTTCACAGTTACATTATTATAATACCTATTCTTCGCTTTCCTAAGGCAGTTATCTAAAAATGAAATAGGATAACATAATTTAGTGCCAATATTCATGATATTGCATAACTCAGAATCTATAAATTCAGGACTGACAACTCTCAATGCTCTAAGAAACATAACAGAGAAAATAGAATATTTAATCGAGGGACGATGGTCAGAATAAAAATACACATAAGAGTTATTATTAGTAGGCTTATGATAAACTTCAAATATGAACTGATTAGAGCATCTCCGAGATTTTAGATCCAGAAAAGTTAAGCTTCCATCATTTTCTTTTTCAACCGTGAACTTAATAGATGGGACTAAATTGTTGAACCTACCAAGAAATAAGTCCACATCCAAATTATTAGGCCAAAGGCATAAAATATCATCTATATACTCGTACCAAACAAGGTTAAAATTAACAATCGTACGTAAAATTCCGCTTTCAAAAAATTTCACATATAAGTTAGCTAATACAGGTGAGAGGGAATTTCCCAACGCTAATCCAAACGACATAGCATAAAACTTATTTTCAAACTGAAATTTACAATCTTTGACGCAAAGCTTAATTAACTCAATATGGTTCATGCCTGAAGGGATAACAATAAACGGGAAAATTTACCTTAAAGTGCTACAAGAGAAGCTGTTACATTTCACGGAGATTCACAGG